>APFE030471423.1:137229-183920 GCA_000404065.3 Pinus taeda
ATAGCTAGTAAAAAGAAGTATGAAACAAATGCAAAGGCGGTCAATACTCTATTGGGGAGTCTATCTCAATCAAAATTCGTCAAGGTTATGCAGCTCAAAACTGCCAAAGAAATATGGGACAAGATCATTCTAATCTATGAAGGAGGCGATCAGGTAAAACGTGAAAAACTGCAATCCCTTAGAATTCAATATGAAACTCTCAGAATGCATAATGATGAAAGTGTGGCTAATTATTTCTTACATATAGATGAGATTGTTAATTGCATGAAAAACTTGGGTGAAGAGAAAAAAGAAGTTACTTTAGTTGAAAAGGTTTTAAGATCTTTGTCTTCTAAGTTTGAATCAAAAGTTTCTACCATAGAAGAAAAGCAGAATCTTCAGAGTATCACCATGTCACAGCTGCAAGGAATCCTAACTACTTTCAAAATGAGAAAAGGGGGTCCATCCGACATAAGAGAAGCCGCATTCAAAACTTCAAGAAAAGGAGAATACAATGAGTCGGGACATACGTCAGAAGGAGAGGAAGAATCAAACTTTGTCAAGAACCTTCAACAGGGTTCTGGAAGATTCAGAGGTAAGCTACCTTCAAATGCTTTGCTTGTGGAAGAGTCAGTCACTATGCAGCCAAATTTCCTCATAAAGATGAGCTTGATAGAGGTAAGGAACCAGTTAAATGGAACAGAAAACAGAACGTAAGTAAGAAGAGCTATTATACACATGAAGACAGCTATGGACTTTCAAATAGTGATGAAAATGAACATGGTAATGATTATAGACTTTTGATGGCTTTTGAAGATGATGATTTCTTGGATGCTATAAATGAATATGGTCTCAATGAAGAAATTTCTAAACTTAAAATCTGTATAGAAGAAAAGAGTATGATTATATATACTCTGACATTCCAACTTGTTGAAAGGGAAAAACACAATGAAAAGTTAGAATGTGAAATTGTGGGACTTAGAAAATATATTGAGAAAACAAAAGCTCTTAATCTTAGATTTGCTAAAGGATCTGAAACTTTAGATGAGATTATCAAAGTGCAGTGTTCTCCTCTAATCAAGACATGTCTTGGATATACTGAAGAAGCATCTCAAGCACAGAAGCCATCCACCTCCAAAAGTTGTCTTGATGCAGCAAGGAGAAGTGAACAGGTTGACAATCGTCAGCAAATGCATAAAGCAAATCACCAGGTAAATCGGGGTCAATCTACTTCAAGGATGAATAGAAGCTACAACCAACCGCAGGTAAATCATTCTCAATTTGCCTCAAGAATGAATGATGGAAACTACAATCACCTGGTCGGTAGGTTAGATAATCGCAGGAATTTCTTTAATGGCCAATGTTTCTCATGTCATAACTTTGGACACAAAGTTGCTCAATGTGTTGCCTACAAGACCATCATGACTAGAGAAGCACGAAATCAAAGGACTGTGACTGGGATCACGAAGAGGACCTACAATAACTTTTATGCTCTTGAAAATGAAATAGAATGCTCTATTTGTAACAACTTCGGTCATGAAGATTCTGAATGCAGGAGTAAGTTTCAGAAAACATCTCAAAAGGAGTAAGCTTCATTGGGTCCCAAAACATGGAGAAAGAATGAACTGCAACCAGAAAGATGTGGTATAGCCTTATATGCGGAAGGACAGGAAAATTAGTGGTACATCGACAGTGGATGTTTGAAACATATGACTAGTGATAAAGAAAAACTTCAGTCATATAGTGCCTTAGAAAAGGAAAGGAAGGTCTCATTTGGAAATGGCACCCCTGCACTCATACAAGGTAAAGGTTCTATTCTTTTGAAAGAAAAAGTCAAAGCTGGAAATGTTATGTATGTTGATGGCTTAAAGCATAATCTATTGAGTGTTAGCCAAATTTGTGATCAAGGAAATGAGGTAATATTTCAATCAAATGGATGTATTGTTCGTGAGCTTGATACAGGAGAAATAGTGATCAAAGGCATAATAACTCCAAATAATCTATACATACTCAAGGGAGGACAACAACAATGCTATATAAGCAAAAATGATGAACATTGGCTATGGCACAGAAGATTGGGGCATCTAAGCTTCCCTCAAATAAGGAAAGCATGCAAATATCAAGTTGTTCGTGATCTTCCTGACATCAATATTTTAAACAATACAATATGCAAATCATGTCAGTTTGGTAAACAAGCTAGAACACATTTCCCTAAGAAGGAAGGATCAGCTAGTAAGCCACTTAAACTTGTCCATACTGATTTATGTGGTCCATTAAGGAAAAAGTCACCTTGTGGAGAATAATATTTTATATTGTTCATTGACGACTTTTCCAAGATGTGTTGGAGAGGACTTTGAAGCATAAAGATGAAGCTTTCGAAAAGTTCAAAGCTTTCAAAGCCTTGGTTGAAAATGAATCAAATCGTAGAATCAAATGCCTCAGGTCTGATCGAGGAGGGGAATTTACCTCAGATGAATTTTTCGACTTTTGTGAAGAACATGGAATAAGAATGGAATTCTCTACTACAAGGACTCCTCAGCAAAATGGAGTAGTGGAAAGGATGAACAGAATGGTTCGACAAATGGCTCGTGCTATGCTTGATGAGTCTGAAACTCCTACAACCTTTTGGGGTGAAGCTGCATTTGCTACCATTACTATTCTCAACAAAACAAACGTCCGGGTAAACAACACGCAAACTCCTCATGAACTTTGGTATAGTAAGACTCCTACAGTAAAATACTTCAAATTTTTTGGAAGCAAATGTTACATCAAAAGGACTGATGAAAAACTTGGCAAGTTTGAACCTAGAGCAGATGAAGGCATTCTCCTTGGTTACTCTTCCCAAAGTAAAGGATATAAGTGTTACAATAAAAGACTTGGAAAAATTGTTGAAAGTATTGATGTGGTGGTTGATGAAGCAGACGACAATCCAAAGTAGATAAAAACCAAAGATTTTGAAGATGAGGAGGACTGTCCTTCAACTTGAATCAGACTAATGATGAAGAAGAAACCTATGAGGCACTAGAAGAATAGGTAAGGGTAGAAGAAAAGACTCCATCCAGGTATGTACAGAAGAATCATCCAGAGACTCAAATTTTGGGGCAGAAAGAGGCAGGTGTTCAAACAAGAAGAACTATTACAGAAGCTTCAAGCTATCTAGCATTACTCTCCTCCGTCGAACCACGAAATGTAAGTGATGCATGCAAAGATGAATGTTGGGTCAAGGCCATGAATGAAGAACTTGAGCAGATTGAAAAGAATAACACTTGGGAATTGGTTCCTAGACCTAATGATAAGAATGTCATAGGGACCAAGTGGATATTCAAAAACAAGCTGAATGAAAATGGAGATGTTATTAGAAACAAGGCTAGACTTGTTTGTAAAGGGTATGCTCAACAAGAAGGTATAGACTTTGAAGAAACTTTTGCACCAGTTGCCAGACTTGAAGCCATAAGAATGTTCCTTTCTCTTTCTAGCTTTCAGAAGTTCAGAGTATATCAAATGGATGTGAAATCTGCTTTTCTAAATGGAGACTTAGAAGAAGAAGTGTATATTGAGCAACCAGATGGATTTATCCTTGGAAATGATCCAAAACTTGTATGCAGACTCAGAAAGGCTCTCTATGGTCTTAAACAGGCTCCAAGGGCTTAGTATTATCGTCTGGAAAAATACCTCCATCAACAAGGTTTTTCAAAAGGATCAGCAGATAGCAATCTATATATAAAAATTGAAAATGATAAATTGCTAATACTTGTTGTGTATGTTGATGATATCATCTTTGGTAGCAAAGAAGAAGCCATGAGTCAAAACTTTGCCTTGGTGATGCAGAAAGAATTTGAAATGTCCCTGCTTGGTGAGCTCACATATTTTCTTGGTTTACAAGTCCAACAAAACAAAGATTATATCTTTCTATCACAAACCAAGTACCTCAAGCAGATCTTGAAGAAATATGGCATGGAAGATTCGAAACCAGTATGTACCCATATGGTAACAGGATGCAGCCTTAGTGCAAATGATGAATCTGCAACAGTACATCAACCAACCTATAGATCCATGATTGGTAGTATGCTCTATCTGACAGGTACCTGACCAGACATCATGCATGTAATGGGAATAGTTGGAAGATTCTAGGCTAATCCAAAAGAAGCACACCTTCAGGCAGTTAAAAGGATCTTCAAAGATCTTCAAGGAACAGAAAACTATGGCTTATGGTATCCTAGAAATATAGATCTCACACTTCATGCATATACAGATGCAGATTGGGCAGGAAGTGTGGATGACAAAAAAATCACTAGTGGTGGTGCATTCTTTATGGGGTCCAGATTAGTATCTTGGTTCAGCAAGAAACAAATTTCAACTGCATTATCTACAGCTGAAGCAGAATATGTGGTTGTTTCATCTTGTTGCACACAACTCCTTTGGATGATGCAAACATTGCAAGACATTCAAATCACTTGTACTCCACCTATCTCCATTTTATGTGATAATACAATTGCAATCAGTATTTCAAAGAATCTAGTCATGCATTCAAAGACCAAGCACATACCTATCAAATATCATTCTCTCCAGGAACAAGTGCTTGAAAAAAAGGTCAAATTGGAGTATGTTCCCTCCAAGGAACAGGTTGTTGATATATTCACCAAACCACTGCCCAAAGAGACATTTGAATACCTCAGACAGAAGTTGGGAGTATTGGATGCATCATCTTGTTGTTGACACTTATCTGGTTCATAGAATAGTGGTTGTACGCGAGTTTCATGAAGCGTATCCACGTACATACGCCAGTTTCTGTAGATACAGTTGTGTATATGTTAGTTTGAAAGACAAATAGTGGGCCATACTTAGGATGAAAAGAGTCTGATATGGGTCTGACAGTGACCATTTGGCACAGGTTCAAGGGGAGCATTTACTTCTAAAATGCATTGTTGGCATTATCTTAGAAGATATTGGTACTACTTCACAAATGTTTTTGATTCAGGTGGAACAGGTGCAAAGGGAGATCATGGTTGCTAGTCTGGATGATGATTGACAGATGTTGCTGATGATAGTTGCTGATGACTATCATAGTCTTGTCTTAGATATTTTAGTCTCTATGTCATGTATTTCTTTTATTATCAAGGTCATGTAACGGCCTATTTTGGTTTCCCCACTATGCCTGGGATGGATGATGTAATGTTCTTGTTTTATCTTGTGTAAATTTTTGGTGTATCCCCACTTAGTTGGATGGATGAGTCAATATTGGTATATCCCCATTTGGTTGGGAGATAGATGTATGTATGCGTATTTGGTGATAGGAACGTCATTTATGATGTCTAGAGTCATGTTCTTCTTGTCGAACATATTTTTACAGACCTTGCTTACAGTCAGGGGGAGCATGAACAACACGCTGCAACAAAGCAGAGATTTTAGCATGTACTCAGGGGGAGCATAACCCTTTTCCCTTGATGACAAAGGGAGAGAGTGACTTGGGGTTGCCATCAAGTCCAAAGGGGGAGATTGTTGGCATTATGACATAGGTTTGGCACTATGACACAGGTGTTGTCCTTGATGTCAACTCACTTAGATGACAGATCACAGTTCAAGCTCTCAGAATGAAGGAAAAAGAGATATACACAGGTTGCACTTAACAAAGCCGCGTATACACGCAGTATATCCAATCAAAAGGCGCGTATGTGTATGCACACACTTTCATGCAAGGAAAAGAGCGTACATGTGGGAAAACTTGTTTTTAGTCCACGGTATTTAGTCCTTAGTATTTGGACATATGGTTTTGGACCATGGTATCTCGTCCGAAGTGTTGAACCCAGGTATTGGGTCCCAAGTATTGGTTCTAAGTGTTTTTGGACCATGGTATTGAGTAAGGCCTAAGACTATAAAAGGGAAAGGAGATCATTAGGCAAAGGCACTCAAGGATTCAATATCTTATGAAAAGCAAGATCTAGAATATTGGTCATGGGGTTATGGTGCATAGCTGGATCTGAATCAAGGAGGAACCTGAGCGCTAGAAGAAGGACAAGTTCTATTGATGGGTCAAGATCTCAAGGCTTGAAGAGAAGTATCTTTGTGTGATTTTGATCTGTTATATTTAGCGCATGACTTGATCTATAAATCTGATGATCTGGGTATAATTGATGTCTGAATAATTGAAAAGGGTAGATTATCTTTTATAGATCTGTACGCAGGTTTGGCATAGCAAAGGCACGTATACACGTTGGTTCGGTAACTCAAAACAATGTATACGTAGGTTTTCCTTAATACAGCAGCATATGCATGCACGTTCTACATATTGAAGTAGCGTACGTCTCATAAAATATGTTTTAGCTACTTCTGTTTATTGTTGCAGTGTTCTAGGTTCAGGATTAGTTTCTGGTTACTGTTACTGTATTTTGGCTACAGCATTCAGAGAAATGATTGATTGATTCAGTTTTGTTTGGTGCAAAGGAGATTGGTTGATGCAGATACATTTGATGTTTGATTGATGTTATTGATGGATCTAGTCTGAAAATTTATGAAACGTGGTCCCTCGAAGAAAAGAGAAGGTTGTAGCCTTCTGTAGGTCAGCACCTACGTACTAGTACATCAGCTAGTACAAGAGCCAAGGGGGTTGCAGCTCCCTTCCAGGAGAAGCTGGAGAGCGAGAGAAGGTTGTAGCCTTCTGTCGGTAGAATCCTGCGTACTGGTATAAGACTGCACTAGTACATAAATATTGTAAAAAGAAGTTTCTTATTAAAAGAAGTTTCTTATTAAAAGAAGTTAAAGACAAAGCAGCAGGTGGTTTTCACCCACATTGGGTTTCCACCTTATATCTTGTGTTCATGTGTGTGATTTCCTGTACTATTTACTGCACTTGATTACTGTTCTATGGTTATGATACACAGATTAAGGCCAGCTAACTAAATTAGAAGTCTGCAATATATACATGGTTTTGTCTAAACACAGTTGCGTACATACGCAGGTTTAATTAACAGAAGTAGAGTATATCAATTTGTTTATGGAAATGAAAAATTGCTAAATTGCTAATACTGATTCACCCCCACCTCTCAGTATTATTTCCAACAATAATATCCTACTGGATCTTAGTTGAACATCATTGAGATCTAGAGGAGTGATCATATAAGTTGGAAATTTTTTTCCTTCCACCATGTAAGTATTCTGAGGAATTTTATTGTTGGGGTTTGGTAATGGTTGGGCAGGTAGTTGATTTGGTTTCTGCTGAAATGGTAGTAAGAGATGAGGATTTTGATTTTGTAGTTGAGGTTGTTGGTTTTGTTGTGGAATTTGTTGTGGGAATGGAAGTGAAAGTTGAGGATTTTGATTTTGAAGTTGTGGTTGTTGATTTTGTTGTAGAATTTGTGGGGGAGGATAATTCTGATATGATGGAGGATATTGATAGTATTGAGAGAATCTTCCATAAGGATTTTGTATTCCTTGAGCCCAAGGTTGAGATTGAGATTGAGGTTGAGGCCAAAGTTGTTGCCAAGAATTCCAATTTAGTGGGGGTTGACTATACATTTGATTGTTAAATCCCTGATTTTGTGCCCCCTACCAAGGTCTTATAAAGACAAAGCAAAGAGATTCTGTTGGATTTGGAATTGTTTCTTCTTGAAAAACAGTCTTAAGACCTGGAATTTAAGGACAACCCTTGGTCTCATGGTTTTCTAAACAAATCACACAAGTCTATGATTTTTGCATCCAAAGGGCATTCTCTTAAAGCGTGTTTTTTTATGCGTTTGGGACAGAAAATAGCTGAAGCATCAGCCTCAGTTTTCTGCTTATTTTGTAACTTAAGGGTGTCTATTTTTTCGCTAAGGCTCCCTAGAATATTTGTTTTGAATTCATCAAGCATATTCCCAATTTCTGCCCTACTCATTGATCTAGTTGCAAATTTATTCACTCTAACAAGAGAAGGATCTCTTGGACCTTTCCCAGTTTTGGATTTTCCTCTTGAGAGATGAACACATAATTCTCCTATGTCACTTAATGGGAGTTGAGAGATATCTCCCTTCCCCATCATGTCAAGGATATCTATCCACTCATCTCTAATGGATTTTAATAGAAGAGATTTTAAGGTATCTTCATCTAAGTTATCCATCTTTGCTCTTTTCAAGTTATAGTTGAATATCTCAATTAAATCCTTTAAATTTTCATCTTCTCTTTGCATCATTTTGAACACTTCATCCTTGTGATTGATGGGCATGCAATAATCCAAATACCTGTCCAAAAACAATTTCTTCATGTCATTCCATGTTCTAGTGGACTAAGTGACCAACCCCTTGAACCATTTTAAAGCAGCTCCTTTCAACGTTGAAGGAAACCAACTTAAGTTTTTTAGAGTCCTCTAAATAATCATAAGTTCTGCACAAGACTTCAAATTCAAATAAAAATGTTTCAGGATCTTCACTTTTTAACCCATGGAAATTTGGGAGGACAGAAGGTGAGATATTGTTCATTGTGGCATTTGTTTCTCCATTAACTATAGGGAATCCAAAAGAATTATCAACTTCCCTATTTCCTCTACCTCCTCCATTATTTCCTCTACCTTCTCCATTATTTCCTCTACCTCTTCCTCTACCTCCTCCTCCTCCAAACAGTGTGAATTCTCCATCCTCTCCTTCTTCTGCCATTATAGTTTCTTTAGAGTCAACATACGATTCAACCTGCAAGGTTAATTGTTCTTCCTTTGGTTCCTCTATTAATGGTATGTGGGAGAGAGGTTCTAGTTCTTCTTCCTCACTAGGTATTATTAATTCTTCAACTAAAATATGTTCTCTTGTGGAGGTGAAAAAGGCTACTCCTTCTATTGGAGATCCAAGATTTTTCTCCTCTAGGACTACCTCAGTAGGTGAAGTAGGAGATCCTCTTGATTGAATTTCTTATCTTATAACTTTAGGAGGTCTATGGCTAGGAGTATGAGCTTGAGATGAAGGTGTATCTCTTCTTAGTCTTGGTAGAGTAGGTGGTGTTGTAGGAATTGAACTCTTGCCTCTAGCTATAAATCTACCCCTAGAGTCTCTTTCTCTACGCATATCATTTTTTTTTAATTTTTTTTTTTGTAAGATATGTGGTTACCTAATTTACACTTCCCCAACAATGGCACCAAAAAATTTAGTCAATTTAGTGTCCTAAATAGCTTGCATAAATTACCAACCGAGGTTTGTAAGCTGATGAATTGTAGTGCACTATATGTGCTTAGTTAACCTTTCTTACTTCGTTGTTTTGTATTTTATATTGTTTTGGGGATTTCTGTTCTTTGATTCCTAATGATGTACAATCCGAACTATGAGAAACTTAAGTGAATCTAATGGATTTTTTTTAAAAGGGAAAAATTTTCCTAAGTTAATCTAACTTCCTAAAGGTGAACCAAGAGCTGAAGCTAGTCAAAATCTAATTTAAAGAAAGGAAAAACAGAGCATCTATCCTATCTCATCATTAATCCTAAGTCATGAATCTATTTCTTAAAATTAAGGGTGAAGTTGTAATGCATGTTGAAATAAATACAGAGAAGGAAATCAACTAGAATACTTTTAGTTACTCTAGCCTTCAATTTTGAAAGATAACCTTCTTGAGATGGGATACAAGCAACTTTCTGTACTTTATGATCTAGAGAAGTAAATGAAACATGTAGCAGGTAACTGATTGATTTCAACCATTGTGTGAAGTGAATGTTTAACCATTTAGTTTAGGATGAGTATCAACTTGAAATGGTGTTCAAAAACATTCAATAACAAAGAGGATTGACAAATTTGTCCTTTGAAATAAATAACAAAACAGTGAGTAAGCTAGACAACAATGCATTCTTATTACTTCAACCTTACTCGGTTTAGAAACAAAATCGTTTCCTTTCGTGAAATGTGTTAGAAGAACAAGACTGCACAATTGAGTTTTAACATTATGTTATTGATCAAAACTAAAATAAATCAACCTAATTTAGAAAAAACTGCTAAAATCAAAGTAATGAAAGTAAAACTAAACAGAAAACGAATGGAAAGAAAACCTCCTTCAGTGCAGGGGCCCTCTGCAACTGACTTGGTTGAGCTGCTAACTAATTAAAAATGCTTTCTTAAATGATCATTTGTCAACACATGACTTATATTATAGAAAAGAACGAAGTCCAAAATACAGAGCTGAAAGTCTGAAGTTAATACATAAAATTCTTCGAACCCCCCTCGGTTCTGTACAACCAGTATTTAAAAGGAAATAATCATAACCGTCTTTGAGGAAAACTAGCTACAGGTGGCTCATACGTATTACAACAGAACTGTGTAAACGTCTGATCAGCTACAGGTGGTTTAAATTCAAGTGAGATGTTTGCAACAGAACCGTTAACATAGGTGGCTAATCCGAGTTAATGCTTGCAACAGAACTATTAGATTTATTGATTAACCACGAAAGAGCAGATTAAGAGTCCTATTGCTTCCGAGTATCATATGTTTGACTCCACCTTTGACTGCTATCTTGAGCTTGCTTCTTGTCGATCTAGGCTGAGTGAATAGGATAGAATCCATGTGGAGACAATTTTAGAGATGCCCATGTGGTCGTATTCTTTATTTGACACCTGGAACCTGTCAGACCATGGAAGTAGCTACAGAATACACAGTTAGTTGCAGAATAGGTTGTGTTCTGTAGCTAATTTGCAAAAAATTATTCAAATAGGAAAAACATAAAAATATAATATGTCAATCATTTAATGTCTTCCTTAAGACAAAACCTATCATTTATCATTGATTGGGATCTGTAATATTATGGAAAAGCAAGGGAAAAAGGCGAGAAAAGTTGTCAAGGAGTGGGTAATTCTGAGGTTCAACAATTACCTAGGCTTCTTTATTAAGCCACTTAGATATTGTTAGGTCCCTATACTACTAGTGTAACCCCTTATTGGTATTAGTGCAACCCCTTTATTATATTGTTGTGCCCATGTAGTACCCATATTTTTATTATTGTTCCCCATAGAAGCCCATTATTGTTATTGTTGTGCCCTTACATTATTATTGTTATGTCGGCTCTGATTATATTATGATCTCTTAGACTCCTCTATATAGAAACGAGGTCTTGTCATCTATAGCATCCAAGAATTGTTCATTTATGTAATGTAGAGGAGGTTTCCCCTCGAAGAGGCTTATTTTGAAGGCGTTGATCTCTCTTTTTTGTCTTTTTGTGAACCGGTTTCATAACGTTTGGTATCAGAGCTTGGATTCTAGGGTTTCGCTGCTCCAAATAGACCTTCGTGGAATTTTTGCTATAAAAAAAATTTTTGCGACATTTCAGACGATAAACAAAAAACCCATTTGAGACTAAATTGTTTTGAACCTCGGTTCTGAATTTCAAATCTTGTCTCGCTATATGTTCAAAGATATGATATGAGGACGTTAGGGTTTTTGCAAGCTCCAGAATTCGATCTCAAACAGGTCATCGTGTAATTTTCGCTATAATTTGTTTTCTACGAAGTTTTAGATTCTAAAATTAAAACCCATTTGATCTGAAATCCTGGTGAAGCTTGACCCTAAATTTTAAATTTGTCTTTGATATAGTTTCAGAGATATGGTCCAAGGCATTTAGGATTTATGCAGGCCCCTGAATTACATCCCAAACAGGTGACCTTGGGAAAATCATCATAACTCTCTCTCAGAGCATCTGATTCAAATTTAGTAAAAAGTGACAGAAAGAAGACAGACTTTTGATTGTTGGATATGAGTTTCAGAACCTAAGGTCAAAACAATGACACGTGGCACGTTGTACAAGATTTATCTATTGAACCAGTCTATAATTAGGTCATTGCGGGAGATTTGGCATAACTCTTTCTTCGGGAATCCAATTGCGATCAGAATTGTGGGGTTAAAAAGAGGACTCAGAGGGATATCACATGCCAATATTTTAGAACTTAAAGATCTGAAATTACAGAGTTATATTCGTTTCAATATCGAGCTCATAAAATCAAGAAAAAGCGATATGAGGAAGCTTGATGGAAAAGATCCAGTAAATTGGATACTACAGATGGAGCAATATTTTGATCTACATGAGGTGCAACTGTTACAAAAGGTATGTATGGAATCTTTAGATTCAGAACCAAATCAATTTTTATGGTATAAAGGGCTTTGTTCTCGTAAACTACTTGTCACGTGGTCAATTTTCACGGAGGAAATGCTAACACATTATGAGGATATAAAGAGCAACACCTTCTTTATCCAATTGATAAATCTCAAACAAAAGGGTTCAATGGAAGAGCACATTGAGGACTTTCAAAAATTGAATATAAGGGTAAATGATATTCCAAAGAAGCAGAGGATTGATGACTTCATAGGGACTTTAAAAGATAACATCCAACATGAGGTTCGCCTTTGGGAACCTGATTCATTGGAGAAGGCATACAGGTTGGTAAGAAAAGTGGAAAGCAAAATTATGGCAACAAGGAAGTCTACCCCTCATAGCTATAAATATGGAAGTGTTGTTTCTCCTAGCCTTCCACAACCTATAAGGTTGACACCACAACAATTGGAAAAGAAAAGAGCAAAAGGGATTTGTTACAATTGTGATAGCAAATACATTAAAGTTCATAAGTGTACTGAGAAGAAATTATTTGACATAGATTGTGAAGAGGATAAAGAAAAAATGAATCTGACCATATCTTGTACTGCATTGGCAGGAATTACCACTCCTCAAACTCTCAAGATATAAGGACATATCAAAAAGAAGAAGGTTCAAGCAGTGAAATATCTCGAAGAAAAGGATCAAGAAATGTCAAAAGAAAAGGATACTCACCAGGAACCAACACCAGAGAAAGAAGAAATGAATTTGACCATATCTTGTAATGCATTGGCCGGAATTACCACTCTTCAAACTATAATATAGAAGGACATATCAAGAAGAAAAAGGTAATAGTGTTGATTGATTCAGGTAGAACCCATAATTTTATTCATTGTAAGATAGCCAAGGAATTGAATTTCTTCCTATATCCAACACCAGAGTGTCAAATGACGGTTGCAAGTGGAGGAACCATAAATTGCTCTGGAAAGTGCCATAATATCAAGCTAACCATGGGATAATATGTATTGAATAGCCCAATTCTTTCCATTCCAATGGGTGGTGTTGATGTTGTACTAGGAGTCCAATTGCTACAACCCTTGGGTACAATAGCTTTTAATTTTCAAGAACTTTGCATGAAAAAAATTTCAGAAGGAAAGGAAGTTGAATTAAGGGGTATCACACAGAAACTAGGAAAGATAATAAGCTCTAACAGAATGACAAATCTTCTAAAGAAATAACAACGAGGCGTAATTGCACAATTATGTTTGCTAAAGGTTCCCACATCAAAATCATATATTTCTCTAGATCTCCAAAAAGTATTGGACAATCATTCCAAGGTATTTGAGACTCCCAAAGGTCTCCCACCTATTCGTGATCATGATCATGCTATTCATTTGTTTCCAGGAAGTGTTCCTCCAAACATCAGGCCTTATAGATATCCATATGCCCAAAGGAGTGAAATTGCACGTATGGTTGTAGAAATGTTGGAGGTTGGTATAATTATCCAACCAAATTTGATAAACCTAGCAAGGGATCAATGGAAGGATGACGAAGCAGGGTGGGAACTCATTCAAAAGTTGTAGAAGATCCCAGTTCAAACAATATTGCCAGAACTTGACAAGGAAGGAAAAATCACATTGGAAACTCAAGCAATCACAGAACCGAGAAGTTGATAGCTACGGAATCAATCAATTTCAGAGTATCTAATCAAGTGGAAGAACTTACCTACTGAAGATTCCACATGGAAGGATGGTAATTTTATACAGAAGCATCCAGAACTACTCAAGCGTTGAGGAAAACACTTTTTGAAGGAGAGGGGCATGTTAGGTCCCTATACTACTAGTGTAACCCCTTAATGTTATTAGTGCAACCTCCTTATTATATTGTTGTGCCCATGTAGTATCCATATTGTTATTATTGTGCCCCATAGAATCCCACTATTGTTATTGTTGTGCCCTTACATTATTATTGTTATATCGGCTCTGATTATATTATGACCCCTTAGACTCCTATATATAGAAAGGAGGTCTTGTCATTTGTAGCATCAAAGAATTGTTCATTTATGTAATGTAAATGAGGTTGCCCCTTTGAAGAGGCTTATTTTGAAGGCGTTGATCTCTCTTTTCTATCTTTTTGTGAGTTGGTTTCATAACAGATATCAATATACTTGAATCTGCACTAAAACCATTTTTTCCCTTCAAAATCATAAATTACCCACATTTATGAACCCTAAAAATATGTCACATTATAGATTACCCACATCTACAAACCCTAATAACTACCCACAACTACAAACCCTAATAATTTCACTTACTAATAACACTTATTCTCACTGTGATGCCTTTGAAATAATAGTAAATGTCTTTCCAACTTTTAACGCGCAAGGACTAAGTCGTTTTGAGTGTGCTTCCTAGAGTACTCCATATCATGAATACAAAATAAAATTTATTCACTCGACATTATTGCAGTGTTGTTTGTAGTTATCGTCGGCAACCCACAAGGTGATAAATTGTCATATTTGACACAATGTCTCCCAATAGTAATGTTCATGGTCTTCTTCCCTATGCAAAAATATCTCAGATTTTTGGGGTTTGGATATTTACGAAGCCATTAACGCATTTGTTGAAATGGATTTAATTATACTTATAAATTGGCAAGCGGAAATACATCATTATTCATTGAGATATCATTTATTTAAAATTAGAATGTTGATTTTATTTTTATTTTTTATTGTGCAACATTTTAAGTGGACATTTAAGTTTTCATTAAAGACAAGTGAATTTCTAAAACTATTGCTAATCATTTGAAAGGAAGCTATCTGACTATATTGTATGAGAACAATTTGGTTTATAAGGAATAGGCAGATTCAAGATGTTATGCCATTGCACAAGAGTATATACATTTGATTAAATTTCAAAAGAAGGATGCAATTGTTCTTAAGCTTTACTTGCATAAAGCTTACAATAGTGTTGATTAGGTCTTCCTTAGGCTAATCCTTCACAAAATTGGCCTATTTGTTGGTTTAGTGGACTAGATAATGGCATGTGTCTCGAAGGTAAATAATGTTGTTTTGATTAACGAAGTATTGTCTAATTTCTTCAGGGAATATAGGGGGTTGAGACAGGATTGTACTTTTTCTCCACTTTTGTTTCTACTTGCCATTGATGGACTAAGTAGGAAAATTTCCATGGCTAAGATTGACAATAGATTTGTTGGTTTTCAAGTCACTAAGAAGGTAACTATTACTCATCTTATATTTGTTGACGATGTACTCATCTTTGGACACGTATCCATTTATCAGTGGAAAGAACTTCTGCTCATTTTAAAATTTGGGGATGCTTCTGGTCTCTTTATGAATGGGTCAAAATATTTGCTCATACATGCCCCCGATCAACAAGAGATAATATCTCTAATTACACAAATCTATGATGTCAGTTCCATGCCATTGGATGAAGGATTCACTTACCTAAGCTACAAATTAAAGCCAAATTCTTAGTGCAATGTGGATTGGCCATGGATTATTAATAGATTTCATCACATCTTATTGCTTTGGTCATTCCAATGGCTAACATTCAAGGGGAGAATGATAACCATTCAGTGTATCCTATAAAAAAAAATTATGCAGGAGCATCTTGCACTTATTTCAATTTATTTATTTTTTATGCAATTCTAGAGGGAATCTAGTTATTTTTAGTTAGTATGAAATGTGTGGTTGTAATAAATGGCTATTAAATCAAATGTAGCTAACAATTATCGAGAGGTTAGAAGCTACTTTTATTTGTAAAAGTTTCATAGGTAGACAAAAATTTGTTTGTTAATTTGTTAAGTCAAGATCCTAGTATTTTGGATCTTAAACCAAATGTATTTGCGGCCACATTATTAATAAAAAGGATTGTCTGTGAATGTAGAGCAGGAAGGAGGGGATAGCTTGGTGCATGTAAATAAATTTTCCTCTGACCTTTATTTTCCTCTGCGTTCATTCGTTTCCATTGATCCTATTAATTTGATTATTGAATTTTTGCACAGAGATTTACGTTGAGGGGATTTTTCTTTTATTATGAGAAAGATTAGGAGAGATAGTAAAATTTTGTTGATCATGATGGTATCAACTATTCTGCTTATCATAATCAGAGAAGAAGGAGGAGAGGCGATGATTAAAATCTAGCTCAGACGAGGGAGAAATCGGGCGAAATTGTCCCCATCCACTTGCAGACTGGACAAGTCGAGAAGATCTGAATGTATAGCCGAGAGCAAGCCTAAAAGGCTCAACACTTAGAGGATTTTCTACCTTTTGGAGATTTCGTTAGTTGTTTCAGGCTGGGAAGGAAGCGTTAGGAAACGTCATCCCAGAGGAAACAACTAGGAAGAGAATTTTGAAACCCAAGTCTATGCGACCAGGAGGAGGAGCATCGAGCCAACTAGGCATTGGGTCGTGGCTAGTGGGGACCATTTAGAAGTTTTATGACAGAAGGACCGATTTCCAGGTTGACTAAGCATTGGGGATGTGGGAGTAGACCCCACCAGGAGGTTCTACCCCAACTGCAATTCTAAGTGCACATTCTTAATGTGTTGGTCCAATTGAAGCAGGCCGAAGATGTTATGAAACAGAAGTATTATATGGTGCAACAAGGTATTATGCTAGGAAGGAATGGAGTGAGTGGAGCCCACTCGGTCATTCCCTAAGTGCCTAGGCTATGCATCGGGTTATAAAGGCTGGGACATAGCAGCCAAAGGTTTTCAATTATTTCGTTCTTTGGACTTTGGGATCTTGTTGTAGTACTTGGTGCATACATGCATAGTGTATGGCACTAAGCCATAAGGCTTTGTTCTATGGGCCATTGTTAAAGGATATACACGCTTAGTGTACAACGTTGGTCTGACGATTGAAGTGAAGATTTTTGGCTCAGAGGACTATTGTACAGAGTTTTGACTCTTGGGGCTATACTAAGCACCTTTCGCTAAGGGAATCAATTTGTAAAGGGGCCAAAGTTAGCAAACCAAAGGGTTGATTTGCATATGGTGGTGTCAAAGTGGTAATCTCTCTAGAAAAAATAAATAAAGTTTTATTTAATTGATTGCAATTTATTTTGTGACTAGTCTATTTGTCAAGAATGGCATTTAGAATTGGAAGAGGTAGAGGTCGAGGAAGAGGCCAACAAGCTACAAATGGGGAGTTAAGGGACGAAGTGTGGAATCTTAGGCGAATTCTATAAGCCATGGAGGCTACCAGAGATCATGATCACACAGGGGATACTAGTGAGGAAGAAGAACTTCTAGAAGAGGAGGAGGAGAGAGCTGGAAACCCCCAGAAGTTCAATTTTTGAAGTCGGTTTTTGGTCTAGGTTTCAAGTAAAAGGCAGAAGTACCTACATACAAAGGCAGTTTGGATCCAGAATAATTGATAGATTGGATCAATGCCATGAACAAGCATTTTGAGTATGCAGAGGTTTCAAAAGACAAGCAAGTCATATTTTTTGTTACGAAGTTGAGAGGACATGTGGCTTTATGGTGGGACAAAGTGCAAGAAGAAAGAGCCTTGAAAAACAACACCAAGATCAAGAGTTGGATCAAGATGACTGTTAAATTGAAAAGTAAGTTCCTTCCCAAAGATTATCAATTAATTTTGTTTAGAAAGATGCAGAATCTCAAGAAAAATATTATGATTGTTAGGGAGTATACAAAAGAATTTTATAAAGTGAATATTAGATCAGGGTACATATAAGTTACACCTGAGAGAGTTGCCAGGTATATCAATGGATTGAGGTTCGATATTCAAGATGAATTAAGTGTAATTTCCTTGAGATCTTTTCAAGAAGCATATCAGGTTTCATTGAAGGCTGAGGAGAAGTTGATGAGAAAGCAAGGCTGGAATACGAGAACAAGAAGTGTTGGAACAAAAGAGCATCAGCAAAAGGGAGAAGCTAGCAGCTCAAACCAGCTGGAAAGGATGCCACATCTTGCACCATACATAGTATCATGGTTGCAGAAGGGTCAGCAAATGATGCTAAGTGAGCAATGTCAAGTGGAATTCCAGATTGGAAAATTCAAGGACCAAGTTCTGTGTGACATTGTGTAGATGGATGTTTGCCATGTTTTTCTTGGAAGACCATGACAATATGATTGAAGGGTAAATTATGATGGATGGAGGAATACATACAACTTTGAGAAAGATGAACAATGACATACATCGTGTCCTATAACTATTTAAATAGAAATAACTGGAAACCAAGAAAAAGAAAACAAACCACTCTAACTTAGTATATTTTAAAATAAAAATATTTCAAAATATATATATATATATCACTCGTATTTTTAAAGGTGCATTTTTATCTCAAAAACCTTTGTTTTCATAAGACAACTTCAAACACTACCACCAAAACAAATTAATTTATTTTAGAAATAAATAAAATTAAAACCTTATATATTTATCTTATATTTCAAATAGTTTAATCCAAAAATGCAATTTATCCTTTTTGTTTATGAGTAGCCAAGAATGCATGAGATGTAGAAAAAAACATGTGTAAATTAGAAATATATTTGCTTTTTATTTATCAAAATTGTGCAAGTTGTAAAAAAAAAAAAATATACATATTGAAAATGAAGTAAATGGAAACAATAAATTCAAACACGCTGGTGAGATTTTGAATTATAAATAGATGCATTGTGAAGATATTCCTTGTAATAGGTCACTGGTTCAAAATTCCCTAAAGATTATATATATATATATATATATATATATATAATATATATATATATATATGAGAGAAAAACCATTTATATTTTGGAAAAATGAACTTTCCAATTGAAATAAAAAAGGTTTATACTCAAAACACGGTGCCTCATGTGTACTAGAGTGATTTAGTCAACACATAAATTATAAAAACAAACCAAATATAGAAGTTCTTTATTGTTTGTAAGGACATAGCTCAGTGTCTCAATCAACAATTAGAGTAGATCTTCATAATAGTTTTAATAATAAGTTATAAAAAGCATAGTATGTCCACAAAGGCCAAACATCTTAAGAAGACGACTCACATACACTAATCAAGTATCAATACACTAGTCAATGAGCCTAACCAAAATGGTCACCTGAACAATATGCTTATGCAAAAAGAAAAATTATAGATTACAAGAGCAACTTTCACAAAAATCATCAACAAATGACCCTCACTTTATATAAAATTATAGACTAATCAGATTGTAAGGCTTAGATCAAGTGTTCTGGTATTAGGAGAAGATGAATTGTTGGATTAATGTATGTGTAGAACATAATCATTATCATTGAACTATATAGTTTTTTTCCCCAATCATTGAATTATATAATTACAAAAACACATCAAATAAATACATTTTACCTAAAGACACATCCAACCAAGTTAAACTTAACTAACTCCTAAACTTGTAGATTTACTAATAATTTTTGGATTCAAAGTGGAATGTAACAATGTAGAAAGATGTGGCAATTACCATGTAATACTTAGCAAGTTGGATCACTTAATTTAAATTTGTAATAAAGCTTGGGAATTTTTTTTTGTGTGAAATCAATCAGAGTTGGTTGATATAATGAAAGTCTTGATTTTGTTAATTAACAACATAAATCTAAATACTAAATTGGAAAATATAAGGCATATATTTCTTATGAAATATTGCTAAATTTGGTCATATATTCTTGGATTCCAAGAAACATGCTCCTATATGGAATGTCAAGCATTTCCTTGAATCACCTAGAGATGATTTGCACTCTATTTTAATGCCATGAAATCATTTTTATCAAAATTTGTATATATTTGATTTATACAAGTTTTGCAATTATTCCAAGTTAAATATTTTTGGAATTAGTTGAATAATTATTATTCTTTAAAGCTAATAAAGACTTCAGTTCATATGATTTACATTTAGTCCTCATTGGGAAGTTAAAAGAATAGATTCCCCATGTAACGAACCAACTTCCAAGCCTTTGCTTTAAATATGTGAGAGCTAAGAGAAATGAGGGTATTTATCATATGGGTGTAGAATTATAAGCAAGAATTTGCATGGTTGTAAATGATTGGGTAGTATAAAAATGCAAGATTAGAATTTATTGTAACATGTAATGAGGTATAAAGGATTTAAAATCTTCTATGCTCACAATTAATGAAGAAAAGTTGTAGTATATTTTGTTTTGTTGAATTTTATTAGTTTTTCCATCCATTGTGTACTTCAATCTTCATACCTTAGACTTACTACATTTGTGCACCATTGCTTAGGACTCCTCCATGAAGTCACAACACCAAGATAAATTTGAATTTTTGCTAATGTCATATGCAAATAATTACCAATGATCAACTAATTCCTTACTAACAAAATGAAAATTGGTGCTGAGTAAGGAAGATTCACTTCTAAATATGCAACTTTTGCTTTAAGGAAGCTACAAATTTTATGGATTTCATCTATAGTGCGATGGTTTCCTAGCTAGAAATTCCACAACGATTTGGAATCCCTTTATTAGGAAAAAAAACTTCTTTAGGTTTCAGAGAATTTTTTAATGTGACTTCCATCAAATAGTTTACCAACACTTTGTATGCACTCCTGGGCTTCTTTTTTGGCATTGTCATGTAATGCTATACTAACCATAGATTCAACCTTGAAACATTTAAAATAAATTAGGATATGAAAAGAAAAAATAAGACATGTCTTCTAATTGGTGTTGAAAGCACCATAGTACATCCTCCAAACTACAAACAAAACAAATAATGTTAGGCACCACAGTTGAAGAAAAAGCTATAATTATAAGTTGTAATGATACACCCATTTCTCCCTTGCACCCCATCACCAACATGAAAGTAAAAACATTAAAAACTACTAACATGTCACACACAAAAAAAGAGATTTAGAAAGTTATAATTTTGAATCAAAATAATATACTTATAGCTGCCTCACACCTCATTACCAACATTCAAAGAAAAATATATTAAATTATTAACTTTAAAAAAAAAACCCTTATTTCAAATCACCTTCATACTTTATGATCAATGCAATAAACATTACCATAAACATAATTTCATCAATAATAAAATATAAAAATTAATAACTTAAATGTAAATTTTGTATTCATAATCATAATAAAAATAACTTAAAATTAACCCCTAATCCAAAATAATATATATATATTAATATATATATATATATATATTATCCTTTCAAAATCCAATCACTAAGCGTATCATTCTTGTCTTTCTAATACAACACAAAGGCCGAACACTAGGCATAAGGACCCGCCACCCCATGTGCAATTTGTTCAAAATACATATCAACTAATATGTATCATCTTCATCATAATTGCAATAAGTCAACTCTGAAGGGATGTGATTTATTCCACGAATATCGTAACGTGCTTATTTAATAGGTTGTCTCAAATCTACTTAATTTATTTATTTTTAATTAAATTTCAATAAAATCAAAGTTAGGTTTACTATTTTTTAATATTAAGTTGTAAAGTTGGTTTATAAAAGGGTAAGAAATTTTATATGTAAAGGGAAGGTGAAAATACATTTAAATAAAATATATAATAAAGTTGAAATTAATAAATAAATGGTTAAAATTTTTTATTTATTTCTAGATAGGTTGTTTTGGATAATTATTTGAATTTAAAAGTAAGTTATGCTAATTATTTCTAGGGTTAAAAGTATTAGATAATTTATTGAGTAGTTTAGAGAATTATTTATTGTAAGTAATTTATTTTAAAGTTATTACATAAATGTATAAAGAATTAACGTGGTTAAATTTTCATCAATTTATTATTGACCAAAAATTGAACCAGATATAAAAATGGAAAATGTTTAAAAGAAGATGGTAGGTGGGGTGGAGTGGGGTGGGGTGGGGTGCATGGATTTATAATATATATACAAAAAATCATAACTTTATCATAAATTCAACTCCTTAAAGACTTGATTACAATCATGGAATCTCTAAAGACCTAAATTTTTTATGCACCTTTTTAAGCAAAGATAAATAACAATAATTAAAGTAAGTAATTTAACATAGTTGTTTGTTTTTCCTAGCCTTACTTTGAATGTGAAAGAATAAGAATCATTGAGATAAACTACCCCCTATCTCTCACTCAAGTGTGTCTTATGACAAGTCCCATCGAAATAAAGCCCAAGCCACACTAAATTTATCAATTTGTTCTTCGCTTATTGACCTTTGAGGCTTATAGAATTGCTTTCAACTGCACATTATATAGGTCCATCAACTTATCCTCATATGTATTTGCATATCGAGCTAACTAGATTCCCCATGTCGCAATTATAGGAAGAGGTTCGCTAAAACCTTTTAATTATGGATGGAAATACTAATTTTTTTAGATAAGTATCAACTATCTCTCCTTGACAACTCTCTTTGATTCTAATGGTGACTATCAATTCCCTTAAGAGCCCCTTTGGTAATCACAAAACATAAGCAAAAGGCTTATTGTTTATTCTTGAGTCTTGCATAGGGACTGTATGCTTGGTCGTTGCATATTCCTCCTCTAAACAGCTCCCAAGTAGTGGCTTTGTCCCTAATGGCTAGCGACATGAAGATTCTAACCCTTAGAAGGGGTCTAATTTTTTAGAGTGGCTTCCACCTTCATTGCACTTCGTCACCTTTCCTAACTTCACATAAGACCTAATTTATTAGTCTACGGGTATATATTCCTAAAGAAAGTTACTTATCCCAAACCAACTAGTTTATTTTCTTTTCTGTTCTCACATGATTGGTTTCAAAGATGGCTATATAGACATCTTGTAATTCACTCTATATATATATATATATATATATATATAATATATATATATATATATATATTATATATATATTCCTTGTGTTAGACTATCATAGATATCCAATTTAATTTTGTATTAACATAGTATTTATTGTAAATATAGAGGATTAATAAGTACATTGAAGTTGTGCATAGCAAGGTTGTATGTCTTGAAATCCATTGTTTAATATATTAGCCATTTGTGTGCATTATATGCATCTTCAAACTCAATAGTTTATATATATATCCAAACTAACATGTTTTATTTTACACATAAATATGAAGCGTTTAGGGGTTTTTTCGCATCACTTGAGTTGTAGAGTACTTTACTTTTCTTAATAAAACTACACTTGGATGACAATATTTTAAGGGGCACATTACCTTGAAAGAGTGTTCATTCTAAGTCTAATATGAATATGAGTTGTGTTTAACCTATATTAGTGGGCGTGGGTGGGTGACACCCTTAAATATGCTTACCTTCATATGATTTATTGGAGATATTTTAGATAAATTTCTTAAATTTAATATTAACTAAATTTAAAAATGTTTTGTCAGCTATGCCAAAATCTATGTAAACCTTAACTCTATTAAAAGTTTATGAGATAACATTTTTATGAGATAACTTTGTTATAAAGTGATGATACTCAACAAATTATGAAAACATGTTATAATAATATGATTTTCGAGTGTAACATTTGTTTAAAATAAGTTATCTTAAGAATATTTATCTAAAAATTTCTTTTTTTTTTTTTAAACAAAAAACTAAAAAAATGTTTATCTAAAAGTTACCACCTCTTAAAATGCAAATTAAATTATAAGAACATAATTCTAAAGTGTAAAATTTGTTTAAAAATAAGTCAGCTTAAGAATATCTATCTAAAAATTTGACTGTTTAAAGAAAAAAAATCTAAACCAATGTTTACTTAAAAGATACCATTAAGAAAAACAACAACAAAATTAAAAATAAATAAAGAAAAAATAATCTTAAAGAAGAAAAACCAAAGATAATACAAATCAATCAAAACTAAATATTTGAATAAAAATATCGACCTCCTCTAAAATTTTAGAATATGTACCTAAATTAAGTGATCACAAAACTCTTAGTTAAAATAAATAAACAAACAAATGATTCAAATCAAACCACGGATGGAAGGAGATCAGGGGAACGTGGATTGCTGGTCAAATGTTTTCCCGCCAGATGTAGCGGCGATTCACAGTCATGTGAAGTGCGCAGTTCGCACATGCAAACTCCCGCTAAATTCCCATTATCATCCCCAAAGAATTTTGGGTAACGCTAAGCAGAGTTTTTAATGTAAATAGATTCGTTGTATAGTCCCACCATGCTTCTGAATCTCACGGCGCAGCCAAGTTTAGAGGATCCGGAGCGTCCGCTCCGGCTGAACTTCAAATGCTTTTCTTTAAATTTAAAGATGCTATCAATAAATTGATTCGATCTGGGCAGATTTCATAAACATCTGTCAAACTTTTGAAATTATTTTTTGTTTCCCAGATTAATTCACTGAGGCAGCAAAATATTTTTATGAAATATCGATGTTCCAGGATATACTTCATTCTGACATGAAATCTTTGAGATGAGCCAGAGGCACAGATATTCAGTAGCTCTCACACTTTGATATTCTTAAACGATGTCAGTTATGTTTGTTTCTTTTATTAAAACAAAATCTTGTTCCCATTTAGGTTGGTTTCTTTTATTAAAACAAAATCTTGTTCCCATTTAGGTTGGTTTCTTTTATTAAATGAAGCAAAAATAACTAAATCATGTTCTCATTTTTGAATTTGCATTACTAATTCATGAAGCAAAGCATGTAATAAATGGAGTTCGAATTGGAAAATCACAATTTTCTAATTTACAATTAATTGGAAAATCTCCATTGCCAAAGGGAAATCATACCTAATTGGAAAATCTCCATTGCCAAAGGGAAATCATACCTCTTAGTAGGGAAGCTCTTAGTACAAGAGGCAGTCACAACAATGTGAGATCATCCAACTCCTTGGTCTAGTTAGTTGTAGAGAACCCAACTCATGTTTACTTTAGCATTACCTCTTTAGTCATTCAAAGGGAAATTGAGAAGGCTAAGCGAGAGGTTATGATCATAAAACATTGATTTATACCAAACAAAGAAATAGTGGAGTCAGTTGGCAATTGGGTTCTAGATATAGGCTATATGAGAACAAGGAATGCCAAATACATGCAGAGAATGGACATTGATCGGTAACTCAAGACCATAATGGGAAAGATGTTAGCGGAAAGATCAGAAGAACAATAGGAAATTTTTCTATGTTTGGATGACGTAGAGAAAAAGATCAAAATAACGAAGATGGTAAGGAAACTTACAAATCTGGAGTTCACAAACTTAGAAGAAGACACAAAACCACCTATCACAATCCACGTGGATTCCCCCAGTGAATAGACTTCATTATGGCAAGTGTTGTTGTGTTGGTATGTTGCTATGTAATTTTTTGAGGATAAAGGATGATAGAAATGACCCTCTAATATGCAAAATAAGTCATGGTATGTTAAGTAGGTAGGCAATATCTAATAGATTTTTTTATTAGTTTAAAACTCTTTATGTAGTCAAAAACAATAATGTTATATTACTGGTTTGGTTTCCCATGTGGTAGACCAATACACATAGCAGAATCTGATAGTATTTTTTATATGATATAATATAACTTACCTACCTAATTTACACACACAAAAAACATATATAAACAATAAGTTACAATGAAATAACATAAATCTAAATCCGTATTAATTCAAAAAGGGTCTATGCATGAAGTTGGGTTACACTTTTTGGCAAGTGAGGGTGCTTTGCGGGTGAAAAAAACAGCTCAATTGAGCCATTTTAAGAGGTTGATCGAGCAATCTTTCAGCCCTCAACCAAGCTATTTGAGAGCCATTAAAGATTGATTGACCAAACATTAAAACAACTCTCAATCGGGCTCATGTGTAACCTGAGGTTATCTAGGAGCTCAATAGAGCCTTTTTTTTCTTAAATTCTCACCAATACAACCTAGGCTGGGAATTAAAATAAGTGGTTTGATCGAGCCTTATAGTTGGATTCGATCGACCTTATAGTTGGATTCGATCGAGCCTTCATTTAACCACGTCAAGAGCTCGATCAAGGGTTTCTTAAACCCTCAATCTAGTTATTTCAAATTTTATTTTAAACGTGTGATCAAGTTTTTAAAGTGCTCTACGACGCTTTTGAGGGCCTAAAAAATAGAGTTATAGCTCCCCTTTTGTCGATTTCTCTACAACACCATTTTGTAGCTTGGCTTACTTAAAGCAGTATATTGGACTCGTGAAGGAATCATTTATCCAACGGCATATGAGTTTGACATTTTCCAATTCATATGATATTTTTCATCTAATTTATTTAAACCGTTATGCTTGAAATTTTTTTGGACAATTTCAAATGGATTGAATGCAACATCAATAACATGAAATACAAAACCAAAAAAATTCAAAAAATACCACCATCTTCATTTACAAGTACTCTTCAAAAAGGTATTTGGTTTTTGAATTTATTTAAATAATAGAAAAAAATTGTGAAAGAATGAAAATTTGCAAGAACAAGCATTTAATTTAATGGAAAATTGAGAGATTATGTAACGCTAATTTTTTTTCACTTAAAAATATTATTAAGACAACAACATAATTATCCACAAATTGTTTTTCACTTAGAATCAAAATTCATAAAATTTTGAAATTTGACCACCACATTTGGCCCAAAAATATAACCCATTTTCAAACTTTCACCCTAAAAATAACAATAACTTAAATTTATCCTCCAATTTTTAATATATTAAATCTTTATAAAAAATAAATCTATAAAAATATAAATTTTATCTATCAATTTAAAAAAATAAAAATAAATAAATAAATAACTTATATATAAACATAAATTACAATGAAATAACATAAATTTAAATTTATCTCAACTCAATTTTTATATAATAAAAATAACAATAACTTAAATTCATCTTTTACTTTCCTTATCTTAAATTTATAAATTAAACCTTACTCTCCATGATTAAAGGTTCTCATTTAAATAAATCGAAGTTTATATAATTATCAAACATAAGATATCATCTAAAATAAAAAATAAACTCTTTCATCTAAAATAAAAATTAAACTTTATCAACCTTCCATTAAAATGATGGTTAAAGTTTAAACTTTTTGGATTTGGTTTATTTTACTCACAAGCGAAGTTGAAAAAGAAAAGAAAAAAAACATAAACAATTTTTTTTTGTGTTTCATCTTGCCAGCTCCATTTTCATAACTTTTATTTTTTTTATTATTTTCTATACCTATATTCATGTTTAAAAATGAATTTTTTTTAATTTAACCATTTAAATTTATAGTTTTAATTAAATTTAAAATAAAATTAACTCTATTTGAATGGTTTATGAGGCACAATATTTGTTAAGCTTTTCCAAATGGGGTAGCAAGTTAACTAGGCTTGATTGTGGGGAAAACTCTACAGTTAAGCACTTTTGAGCCAGAGGCGATGTGGGATAGGTGACCTCCCAAGGAAGTCTTCTTTACCGGGTGCAAGCCCCGAAAGTGATGATTTACCATATGTGATTCATTTCACTAGTTTCAATCCCACTTTTTCACCCTGTGAGCATACCCTGATGAAATGAGTGCTAAATAGACTATTCAAAAATCGTGAGAAATTAGTCGATTACAACTACTTCTCATAAAAATGGTAATAAATGAATGACTTACTTAACACAGTTGAATTCCAAAAATAATATCTAATACAAAATATTTAAACTCATACATTTCAATCAAACAGTAATAAATGAATGACTTAACACAGTTGAATTCCAAAAATAATATCTAATACAAAACATTTAAACTCATACATTTCAATCAAACAGAGTGAATTTCCTAACCATATACAATGTCAATTCCAGTATGAATTCCAGTATGACATTCGGTCAAAGGATAATTAATTGTTCAAAGAATGTAGCCACAAATTCAGGCTGCACTTCTTTTTAAGTTTATAGTAAGTTGTTCCAATAAAGGACTGTTCTGGCTTCGAAAATTGCCACTCAATTTGTATTAATTTGTTTGCTGTATATTATATACACAACCATGTGATCAAATGGCATCCTCTACTTCTTAAATTCAACTATCATGGACCAGTGAATGGTAAGTTGTTCCATTAATCGACTGTTGTTGCCTGGTAAATCGCCATTAATTATGTATTATTTGTTTGATGTATATTATATGGACAAGCATGTGATCAAATGGCATGACGAGCTGTTTAATATTCGTATGTCTCTTTATCAAATTTTAGGGCTCTATGTTTAGTAGTAAAAATGATGGCGTATTGATGGGTTTGTATTTCATTCGTAAAGAAATGAAAATGAAATGAAAAGAATTGTCTGATTCACTTCTCAGGCGTTGTTTCCCGTGAAAACAGGGTAACTTGTTGCGCTAGCCTTTTCAGGGACGTACTAATGCTTCGGTTAAAAGTGTGACGAGCTCGTAGCCTCGTAGAAGCTTCGTCTTAACATGAAAATATTTTATATTCCCAAGCATTGAATGCCTTGGCTTCTCCACTAGATTCTGATATAGTAAAATACAATCCCATATATTATTTTTTGTCAGTGGATGGATTAATAGATTTCGTGAATTCTACTTTGTTCTTTAACGTTAATTCATTGATGTATTATAGAAATGTATAGAATATGCAGGGTTAACAGATACAGTCTCAGTAGAACCTAATTATGAAGTGTCCCAGAAACAGCAGAACTCTGAGAGGTAACAGTACTAGTACTAGCACAAGGCATTCTTCTTGAATATCTCTTATAAGTACTGATTCAACTCAATTTTTGACCCAAGGGCTTGTTAGGGTATTTAAAATTGTATTTTTCAGAAGTAAATCGCTGTGCTTCAATTGATTTCATCTTGCCAGCTCCATTTTCATAACTTTTATTTATTTTTATTTTTTTTCTATACCTATATTCATATTTAACAATGAATTCCCCTCAGATTTAATCATTCAAATTTATAGTTTTAATCAAATTTAAAACAAAATTGAACTCTATTGGAATGGTTGGTTTATGAGGTACAATACTTGTTAAGCTTTTCCAAATGGGGTAGCAAGCTAACTGGATTTGATTGTGGGGAAAACTCTACAGTTAAGCACTCTTGAGCCAGAGGCGATCTGGGATAGGTGACCTCCGGGGAAGTCCTCTTTACCGGGTGCAAGCCCTGGAAGTGATGATTGACCATATGTGATTCATTTCACTAGTTTCAATCCCACTTTTTCACCTTCTGAGCATCCCCTGATGCAATGAGTGCTAAGTGGACTATTCAAAAATCATGAGAAATTAGTCGGTTACAACTACTTCTCATAAAAATGGTAATAGATGAATGACTTACTTAACACAGTTGAATCCCAAAAATAATATCTAATACAAAACATTTAAACTCATACATTTTAATCAAACAAAGTGAATTTCGTAACCATATACAATGTCAATTCCAGTATGACATTCGGTCAAAGGATAAGTAATTGTTCAAAGAATGTAGCCACAAATTCAGGCTGCACTTCCTTTTAAGTTCATGGTAAGTTGTTCCAATAAATGACTGTTCTAGCCTGGAAAATTGCCACTCAATTTGTATTAATTTGTTTGATGTATATTATATACACAACCATGTGATCAAATGGCATCCTCTACTTCTTAAATTCAACTATCATGTGACATGGACCAGTGAATGGTAAGTTGTTCCATTAATCGACTGTTGTTGCCTGGTAAATCGCCATTAATTATGTATTATTTGTTTGATCTATATTATATAGACAAGCATGTGATCAAATGGCATGACGAGCTGTTTAATATTTGTATGTCTCTTTATCAAATCTTAGGGCTCTATGTTTAGTAGTAAAAATGATGGCGCGTTGATGGGTTTGTATTTCATTCGTAAAGAAATGAAAATGAAATGAAAAGAATTGTCTGATTCACTTCTCAGGCGTTGTTTCCCGTGAAAACAGGGTAACTTGTTGTGCTAGCCTTTTCAGGGACGTACTAATGCTTCGGTTAAAAGTTTGACGAGCTCGTAGCCTCGTAGAAGCTTCCTCTTAACATGAAAATATTTCATATTCCCAAGCATTGAATGTCTTGGCTTCTCCACTAGATTCTGATTAGTAAAATACAATCCCATATATTATATTTTGTCAGTGGATGGATTAATAAATTTCGTGAATTCTACTTTGTTCTTTAACATTAATTCATTGATGTATTATAGAAATGTATAGAATTGCAGGGTTAACAGATACAGTCTCAGTAGAACCTAATTATGAAGTGTCCCAGAAACAGCAGAACTCTGAGAGGTAACAGTACTAGTACCAGCACAAGGCATTCTTCTTGAATATCTCTTATAAGTACTGATTCAACTCCATTTTTGACCCAAGGGCTTGTTAGGGTATTTTAAATTCTATTTTTCAGAAGTAAATCGTTGTGTTTTGCTGATGGTTGATTTTTTAGTACTTCGTCATTCAAATATTTATGTTCAGCCCTTACTGAGAGTCTGGGAAGAGTTTCTTCTTAAGTTCTTGGAACGGATTCAGTGTTCTTATGCCTTTAGCGTCCTGAGTTCCTTAGACTTCTCATTGTTTATGCTGTGACTCGCTTAAACTTCTACTGTTCATGCCTGCAACTTCCTGAGATATCTTAGGCACTTCTGCATTGACGGTATTGCTTAATGTGCTTTTGAGTGTAGTCATTTGTGGATAGTGTCTTTCTTTCTGAGCTCCTTAAAGTTATTTCCATGTCTTGAACTCTGTGAAGGATTTCAATTTTCCTCTTCAATTCTTGCAGGAAATCAGGACTTCTGATGGTACAATTTCCCTCTTTTTAAGTTCTCTAAAGCTGTTGCCACGATTTGAACTTTGTCAAGGATTTCAGTTTGCGTTTTCAACTCTTCGGCATACTAGACTCTTTCCAATATTTGATTTTCAAAACCTTTTCTGATAATTGAGCTCTGTGGAGGAATTTAAACACTCAACCAAAGGTTTGCTTGCCCATCTAATTTTTGAAAGCTCTGATCCATGTCCTTATATGCCTAATTCTAGTTTGCAAGAATTAGTCCCAAGGTGACTCCTTGGTCTGGTTTCAAGGTTTACAGTGGCTCTTAATTTCAGAGAGACTGCAATGTTTTGTATGTTTGCATTTGTTCTTACATCTGAGGTGATCGGATGAGTCCTTTGTCAATGTCTCTAGTGGTTCCAGTACTGTTTCTTGTAATCACTGTGTAAAATTGTTACCCAGTCATCAAATGATTATTGTTCCTGTTCATTTCCCTTCTTTCCAGAAGAATATATGTTCACATTTTCGTAGAAGATACACAATTTGGTAACATCTTGTTATACACGGACAATTTTTTTTATCATGGATCCCTGCACCTTTGTGAAGATTTCTATTAGTGCATTGGCTTTGAGGCTGCCTGTAGCATCGAAACCAGCAACTTCACGAATTCACTCCGCATGTGCCCCTTGCTTTTGTGAAATTAAGCTTCCCAATAATCCAACAAAGACTATTCCACTTCCTTTGCTTCTGCAAGATTCCTCTGCTCCGGATTCTCACAGAATTGCTGCCACCTTTTACCTTGATGAAACTGCTTTTCAAAGGCAACTTGCAGTTTCATGGTTGGGGAGAACAAAGACTGCAAACCCTTGCTTGGAGGTCGCAATTTATTCCGGAAAAGGGAGAAATTGTGGTATTGGGAGTGATAAACAGCTTGGGAAGTTTCGAATTGGACTTGATGTTAAGTGGATGGGTTTAAGTTCTGTAGAGGTTCATAATGGGTGGGTTCGCATTGGCAAATCTAAGGCAGGGGAGTTGCATTTGGATGTTAGAGCAGAACCTGATCCACGGTTTGTTTTCCAGTTTGTTGGACAGCCTGAAGACAGTCCTCAGATTTTGCAAGCGCAAGGAAAAGTTCATCAGCCTATTTTTAGCTGCAAGTTTAGCCGTGACAGAGGTGATCGCTCCAGGCAAGTTTTCAAACCTCTTCACCTCATAGCTTTTGATATTCAGACAAACCCGTCTTTTGTTTTCCGAAAAACTGTCGGTACATTCAAAGTGTAAGCCTATTAGAAGCTGAACGTAAAAATGAAATTTCTCAGATTGTCCATGTAAGGAAAACTTAAGAAGTTTAGCTTGAAAACTTAGGGTATCGTATTAACTGAAATTTATGACGAAGGCAGCTTTTAAAGTAGAAGTAGATTCTGGAGAAAAATTGGTTCCAGTATATCATGATGTTGCCAAGATTCTGCAAGGGAATATGTATCACCCTAGTAAAACTTAATAAGTGTAGCTTGAAAATTCAGAGGATAGATTAACTGAAATTTAAGGAGGCAAATTTTAAGGTAGAAATGGGCTCTGGGGTAAATTAGGTCTGAAGATATCATCATGCTTCCACGATTCTGCAGGGGAACATGTCACCCTAGTAATAGATATTGCAAGTACACAACAAACCATCGTAGGTATAGATACTCAAGCTGCTAGTGTACATACACCCTAATAGCTTTGGTACATCTAAAAGTGGAATACAAAATTGGGCATTGGATTTGTATATTTGCCACTAGTTGGCTGGATATTCTGAATTCATATCAATATCTTGTCACTAGTCTGCAGAAGCACAGCACCATATGTTTGACCAGGTGTTTATGGACTTTTGTCATTGCCAACAATTTTTGCTTCATTCTGATTCTTTCATCTATATTGCATAAAGTATCAATTTGTGATTCGGTACCTTTTGTAATGTGACGCTTTCTTTAAGCACACAAGCAACAAGTTCAATTTCCCAAAAAGCAAAAAATAATGTCAAACAATGAAACCTAAAGAGCAGCATATGCAATGAGCATGACAAATGGAATATTTTAGTTTGTTTAACTGGTCAGAAAACCTTATTCAGGTAATCTTCAATTAAGATTATCCAAAAAGTTAAAACCAATGCCATGAAATATTTCTTTGTTTGCTAGAAAAGGTTGGCATATCACTTGATTTGGCAACTCTACAGTTTCTCTTTTTGCTTTAATAAGTATCAAAATTCTTTGTTCCATCAGTGTGAATCATGATGTTATATTTCTTTGGGTTTAGATCAAATCAACAAGAACATGGCATACATGCATGGACGAGCGGAAAAGAGAAAAAAGATAGAAAAGGGTGGCTAATATTAATCCATGATCTGTCTGGTACCCCAGTAGCAGCTGCATCAATGGTGACTCCATTTGTTCCATCTCACGGCACAGATCATGTCAGTCGGTCAAATCCTGGAGCTTGGCTAATTCTAAGGCCAGGTCCCTGTGGAGGGAACTCATGGTTTCCATTAGGCCGTTTGGAAGCATGGCGAGAACGTGGCAGAAAAGGAGAAATCAGTTGCAAGTTTAAGGTTATGGAGGAAGGAGGCGGATTTAATGGGATTGGCAATACAATCTCCTTGTCCAGAACAGTGATAAACTGCCCCAAAGGCAATGGAGACAAGGTCAATATAAACATGGAACTTCCTATTCCAGGAGGTTTTGTAATGAGTGTAACAACTTTGAATGGTGAACACGATGGTAAAGATAAATGCAGTAAGCTAGAAGTTCAATTGGCAATGAGACATGTTACATGCTTGGAGGATGCAGCAGTGTTTATGGCACTTGCAGCTGCTGTGGATTTGAGTGTAGATGCATGTCAGCCTTTCTCTAGAAGGTTGACAAAAGACCTTGGCCTTTCTTGTTCATTATTGTGATTTAAGGCTCCAATTCAGTTATTTCTCTACGGTTGCAGACTTGCAGTAAATATATTGGTGAGTTTTATTTTAGATGAAGATCCGGTGGTTGACTTGAATGGATCAACTCCAAGGCCTTCAATAACTGTTTGAAAACATGTTACTTATGGAAGGGTTGTTAAACTTTTAATTCAAATGGAAATCAAGATCAACACTGGGATCTTGTACAATATGTATCTTATTTTTCGCTCTATATTACTTCAGGCTTTTGAAATAAAGCTTCTATAGAAAAGCCCTTAAGGTTCCAATTCAGTTATTTCTCTATGGTTGCAGACTTGCAGTAAATATATTGGTGAGTTTTATTTTAGATGAAGATCCGGTGGTTGACTTGAATGGATCAACTCCAAGGCCTTCAATAACTGCTTGAAAACATGTTACGTATGGAAGGGTTGTTAAACTTTTAATTCAAATGGAAATCAAGATCAACACTGGGATCTTGTACAATATGTATCTTATTTTTGGCTCTATATTACTTCAGGCTTTTGAAATAAAGCTTCTATAGAAAAGCCCTTATCAACAAAGATTATTCATGCTTGAGATATGCTTGCATTGATAGCCTTGTTTTGTTCATGAGTTTCCAAAGAGATCTCGAGTTTTGATTTCATTAATAAATATATTTTCAAGGGAGAAACTGAATGTAGAAAACATAATGTCTGCTTTATCTGATATCTCTTTGCAGTATGCCATTTTTATTTTCTGTGGACAATTGCAGGCTACTTGTTTTAGTATGCCATTTCTTTCTTTCGAAAAATGAAGTGAATGAGTGGAAACTATGGTTAACAGCTTTCAAAATATTGATGCACATCTTTTACTTTACTGTTTATCACTGCATACTTTCATTATCCTGTTATTCTGTGAGATGATAGTTCCTGAAATCTGAATAATTTAGATATAACAGCACAAAGTAATTTTTAACTTGAGATGAGCAGATCCCAATCCAATAAGTCTCTGTATATATATGGATGAGAGAGAGAGAACAAGCAACTACTCAAATCCAAGTTTTAGCAAATGGTGTCCATTTACAATGGTCAGCAAAGGGCTATTTTCCTTCCAAATTAGTTAGATGAGCAATATTTACAATGGTCAGCAAAGGGCTGTTTTCCTTCAAAATTAGTTAGCCGAGTAATAAATTCTAATGAGATTTGTTCTTTTTTTCTGTAGATTGTGTATACCTTGGAAGTTAGAACAACCTTGGAGATGTGATTGTCTGCTTCTCTGTATTTGGAAAGGATCCATATATCGTTTTTCACACCCTTTTAGAAGAACAATTGACAAATATTGTAATAATTGAGAATAATTCAACGTGGCTTGCAAAAAGAGATTATGGTTCTCCTAGGAGGTTTTTCCTTTCGAAATATAAGAAGCTGGTTAAAATATTCTACCTGTGTACCAGTCCCAAGGGTTAGCTCAAGTGGTACATGAAGTTTTCTGATGTTGTTGTTAGCTGTTGCTGATCAGGGTTTGACTCCCTGTATTCAGGGCAGACTGTTTACCTGGTTTATCATGCACTAAATGTGAGGAAGTACCCCGTAATCAGGGCAGACTGTTTTCCTGGTTTATCATCCACTAAATGTGAGGAAGTACCCCATATTTCCCATGCTTTTATTCCAAGTAAAAAAAATAAAAAATAAAAATAAAAATATTCAACCTCTGTACAATAAAATGCCATTCTTCCATTAAGGCTTTGGGATTCGAATAATGACTTTCCTTTCATTAATAATATTTTAGATTTTAGGATCTTTTACATATTATGATTCAGCATTGTGATCTAATCTGAGAAAACAACAAAGATAAAGTTGGTTCATCATCTTTTGATAAGAACGTTTATTCAATATTGTCATATTTTTCTTTCTTTTATTGTAAAGAATTTCAAAGTCGAAGCCCTAAAGTTTACTGGCTCAGAAAAAGAGTTTGTTGGCTGCCAAGATCAAACTTGACAAAGAATTAACTTCTGAGAAGGTATTGTCTCCATTTTGATAGGAAATGCATGATTGCAAATGTTATCTATCACAAGTTGACTTATTGTTTTTTCTTTTCTCGTCTTTCAAAAGCTTTACGGTTTTCTTGTCTTTCAAAAGTTTTACGGTGGTCATCTTGCAAGAGGATTGTGTTGAGAATTCAAAAGGGCAATGAATATGTTAATTCTCTTAACTTGATAATTGTTTGTGTTACAATTTACTTAATAGCTTTGTTCGTTATTATTCCAATGTGCAATACATCAAACAGCTACCAAAATAGTAAGAACAGTGACACAGTATATACGCTGCAAGCCAGGGCCAAAACCCCTCCTCTTGAGGGGAAAACCCAAAAATCTCCTTATCTTTCAGATCTTTCAATTGACGAATACCATGACCTAGACTCAGAAAAATACCCTCCAAGACCAAGTCTTCCATGGCCTCTTGCTACAATATCTTCGACCTCCCAATAGATCTGAAATTATGCTCCCTAGCAACTGTTGTTGCTTCTCTAGGAAACTTCGATCTCTCTCTAACAGCATTCTTGTTGACTTCTCTTGCCTTGACTTGAGTCCTAGGGCTAGTAAGATGCCCTAAGAGACCTTCGCTTGCCTTCCCTTCTCTCTTGCTTCCAAAATCGAACCCCAGAATATCCCAGCACAGAAACCCTAACTTTGCACTTCTAGAAGAATAGAGAAAGACCCAAACACTTTTACTTCTTCAACCCTCTCTCTTTCGCACTTCCTTCTTCGATTTCCTTTTCTTCTGTCTTCTTCGCATAAGAAATGAGAGAGTGAGTGATTCAAATGGAGGATGAGTTCCTCTTATATATAGGCTTCCTCAAGGGTGGACGTGGCTCTTCATGTAGGCCGACTTGATCTTGGAGGTATTTTGACACTTTCAAGACAAAATAAAATTTTCTTTGCAATTTGCAATGTGCCAATAGGGTCTTCCATATATGACAATGACTCTTATACCTAGGACAAACCCTAGAAGCACCCAATGGGTGTTTGACCTATAAAAATAAAATAACTTGATCATGAAACCCATGCTTCAATAATAATAATAATAATTTATTTTTCATTTTCCATTTACACGAATACATTTCATACTAATGAAGACCGAACCTAGTTACACATTTTTCAACACTCCCTCTTAACTAGGGAGGTATTCATAAGAGGTACATGGTCATTCTTAATCTAAAGAGATCTCATAAGAAGAGTTAGATTGATAACCCATATGTCTAGCATCATAATAACCAACATTTTCACATAGCAAGGCTTTGACTAACATCTCTATCTCTCCACAAGATCAGAGCATAATGTTGGCGATACCAACGATATATATAGACACCATCATCATTGTCTCTCAAGGTACATACCCCACCCAGTTCACAGAGTATGGCCTCCCATTGGACTATTCTTATCTTGGGTAGCTAATCCTCAAAGAATACCGGTCCATGACTACTCTTGTCTTGAATGCCCTACCACATTCTCAAAGAGTATCGAATGCCAGATGGTTACCCAATCCTCCATTCTTTCTTCCCAAGTGAAGACAAGAATGTCGTGTCTATCTCTTCCTCTCAATTAGGGAGGAAAAATCCACCAAACCAAGCTTGTCCCTTAAGTATACAAGCTTCTTGTTTGGAAGTGATTTCGTCAATATGTCAACTACCTGCTCATCAATGGAGATATACTATAGCTGCAACACACGATTTTGTACTAGCTCTTGAATATAGTGATACTTGTTGTTGATATGCTTTGTCTTCCCATGAAACATCGGGTCCTCGGACAAACGAATACAACTAGTGTTATCACAAAGTATCATTGTAGGGTTCATTGGTCCTTCAAACAAGTCGGATAGCAGCATCCTTAACCATAGTGCTTCCATGCTTACTTCACACGTTGCAACATATTCAGCCTCAGCACTACTCAAAGCAATGGTATCTCACATTCTGCTCATCCATGAGACCATGGAGTATCCCAAACTGAAACATCCTCCCGTAGTGCTTCTTCCATCCTGTTCACTGCCTCCCCAGTCGAAATCTATATACCCAATCAATTGGACATCATTCCTTCTATCATATTTCAAATAGTAGTTGATGGTTCCTCACAAATATCTTAGAATATGCTTTGTTGTTATCCAGTGATCATGCTTCAACTCTACTTGGAATTGACTAAATACATTTATTGCAAAACATATGTTCAATCGAGTATTCACCAAGTACATCAATGAGCCAACAAGTTCTCTATACTTGGAAGGATCCACAGGGCTTGATTCAGAACTCCTTAGTCTCTTCAAGTTTGTGATCAACGAAGTGGTCATATTTTTATAGTCCATCATGTCAAATTTCTTTAGAATCTTGATCACATACTTTCCTTGACCCAGATAGATTTCATTTGGTCCTTGCCAGACTTCTAGTCCCAAATAGTTACACATCAACCCAAGATCCTTCATGTCAAATTCTGTTGCCCGTTGCTTTTTACATTCTTCAATTCACCCTTCAACACCTGTCAAGACAGGATCATCTACATACAGAAGAATAATTACAGGTTCATTGTTGACAACCTTAATATAAACATTCGAGTTAGCAGAATTTTTTGTGAAGCCTATTCTCTATAGGTATGCATTCATTCTAACATACCATGTCGTTGGTGCTTGCTTGAGGCCATATAATGTTTTCTTCAATCTACAAACATATGCCTTCCTATGTTTGACTTCAAATCCCAAGGGTTGTTCTATATAGACTTCTTCATCTATAGTGCCTTTCAGAAATGCAGTCTTGATGTCCATTTGGTGGATGTTCCATCCCATCGATGTTGCTAGAGAGACTAATGATCGAATCATTGTATATCTTGTTGTTGGAGAAAATGTTTCTCAATAGTCGATGCCTTCAAGTTGAAAGAATCCTCTAGCCACAAATCTTGCTTTATACTCATCTATACTTCCATCAGTGGCATGCTTGATCTTATAGATACACTTGGAAGTCACAAATTTATCTTCGGGCCTAGGTACTGTTAGCTCTGCTACAAATTTCGACATTTGAGGGTCAAACACAGTTTGGTCGTGCTGTTTTATGCTAAAAGGGAGCTCACAACAGTCTGTTTCCTTCTTCCCCTTCATTCTCCATATACTCTCTTGACTCCCGCTTAATCTCTTGTATTCTGCTGCCTCTGGTTTATCCTTCTAAAACTCTGCATAATCCTGTGTTTCCTCTGACCCCCGAGCGCTAAGCTTTAGCCTCCATGAGACCCTACCATATAGCCTCGGCGCTTTCATTCCTCATCGCAAGTGGCCAAATCGCGTGCACAAGTGTATAAGGCTATGCCCCTGACTTCCGCCGATGCGATAAAGTTTTAAATACAGTTAATTCCTATATCGAGTCCGCAGCGTTATTGCAATCGACACTTTCAGGTGGCAAGACTTCTCGGCTTGCGATCGGCGATGGATGTAACGACAGGTTAAATCATATTGTAATGCAGCATCGGGTCTGGGCTTTAATCGTTGATCGCAACCACATCGCATATGTATAAAGGCTTCCCCCTTGACTTTTGCCGATGCGATATTGCGATCGCTCCTCTGTCGTCTGATCAAGTCCCGCAAGATCCAACGGCCCATGTTTGTTCGTGCCCGCTTCCGAACTGTCGATGCGATATTCATCAGCGATTGCAAGTCACAGAGTCAGGGCTTGATGTTAATGTAGACCACGCCATTTCGTCGATGCGATATCAGGTGTCGGACCCGATATGACTCACCACTCCCTTGTATAAAGTTTCAAGTCCGCTTTCCGCCCCCCGACAGTGTATTTGCCTATACTCAATCTTCCTATCTTCGTGCTCCCGATGGTGTATTCTGTCGTTCATCTGCGCGATCCAACGGCTGCTATTGATCTCTGTTGCGCCTTTGTGTCTTTCATCGCCTCCCACCATCAGATCTCGGCCGTCCATCTGAGTCATCCAACGATTAATACTCATTCTCCGCTCCTGTCGGTTTTCAATGTAATTTTCGTGTTTGTGGCAGTCCTATACGCCCGAAGAAGAAAAGAGCCCATGGTGTTCAATACTCTGTGTATTAAATCATCAGCGACCCTATACTTGCACAGTTAATATCTCAGCAACTGCATTTAAAAGATAGAATGGCTAGAGAAGGAAAGGAGCACTCTCGAGCAATTTAAAGCATTGAAAGGTTATGGGTTTCATTTATATTTTACTGCGTCTGCTCAAAAAGGACAACAGAGAACCAGAAAAGGCCAATTTTGTCCATTAAAGCAGTCAGATTTGTATCAAAGGCCCATATTAGATTGTAAATGTGGTTGGTGGTCCATTATGACCCCTCCATGCATAGGTTAGCAGAGATTTTTTGTAATCAACCTCCATATATACCCGAAGACAGAATTTCGAATGGTTGATGAATGTTATTTTGTTGTAAGCTTCAATTTCTGGAGACTGTAACTACTATGATACCTGCAACGTCTGGTCTTCATTTTCAGCTAATGCATGCTTCTTTTGTTGTTAATTGCTCACTTTCCACTTCTTCTTATTTGTTCTAGGTTGTGCCTGTTATGCATTTATTCATGTGTTGTAGATGTTTAGCATTAGAGGGGCTGTCATCCCACCTCTGTGTTTGAATCTAGCTTGTATCATTGAATTTTTATGCAAGTTTTTGTTGTTTTAATGTCAGAGAGTTGTCATCCTGTCTGTGCATTAGATAATAGATTTACAGACCTCTTTACTGGTTGCAGCCGACCATCACATGGTCTTGTGCATCTGCTGGTGTGGTCAATATTCTCCATTTCCACTAAATCCTCAAACTGTGAGTAATTGGTGGTCTAAAGCCTTGTAGTCTGGGGGTGTTCACCCATGTCTGGGGTTAAGTACAGTAGAAGTGGTTATTTGGCTTGAATATGCAGCATTTCTTTCATTCATCCACCATATTTCCAACATTTTGTTGAGTTTGTAATGTTCCCGAGCATCTCCGATATACAACCTAAGAGAGTTTCTTGGGGTGATAACATTAATTGGCGCTGTTGCCGGGGAGAGGAGATTGAAGCTCAGCTTCCCTGGGAAAACAACACAGTTCCAGATTTTGATGATAGACAAAGTCTGGACACATTTTTGGTTGTAATCATCTGTCTAGCGACTCTACTAGAGGACCTACCTGGTGGCGACTCCACATTGCAGTTCTGGTTCAGTTCGTGAGGCATGTTCGGAGAAATCTTCAGAAATCACCAGCTGAACCATTGCCTGATCCTGAGAAGATCGTTCAGCAGAAGAAAATATCGCATTAAGGAGCACCAGGATCAGGTAAGCCTTAAAAGTTCCATGTATCTCTGTTAGTGAATGTCACCTTCAGAGATTCATTCAGCTCCTTAGTCATTCATTTCCCTTTCGGACCTCAGTTGAAAGAAGCATCCATGTTGTCCATCATATTCCTATGTTTTTGTCATTCTTTTCATTGATTCATTCCACTCAGTCCACCAGTATCCCCTTCGTATACCTCAGTCATGGCAGGTCAGCAAGCCCTTACAAAGATAGAAAGAATAGTTGCTGCTAGGTATGGACCCCTGGTCTTGCATGTCCCTTTGAATGCCATGCCTACAGGAGATTATCAAGAATTTATGCCTAAGTTTACTGGTGTAGAAGGAGTAACAGTTGAAGAGCATTTAGAGGCCTTTTATAGCTATGCCGATAACCTGGATATCAATGAAGAGGATGTCTGGATGAGGGTTTTTGTCCAAATCCTAGATGGGGAAGCTAGAAAATGGTTCTAAGAATTACCCCCTAGGTCTATTGCAGACATGGAGGCTTTAGATGATGTATTCCTAAAGCACTGGGGGAATAATAATGATCTGCGCTTTTATCATGCTGAATTTGGGAACTTGCAGAGAGAAGATGGTGAGATGTTGTCTAATTTCAACATCAGATTCAATCATATGTACAGCAGAATGCCTGCTGAAGTCAAACCCACCCCTACTTCTGCTATGATTACTTATGCCAATGCCTTCGATTCTCAATTATGTCTACTGTTAAGAGAAAGAAGATGTACTTCTTTGGCTGATATGCAAAATGCAGCCTTTGAGGTAGAAGCAAACATCATTGTTGCATACAAACTCGAAGGTGATGATGAAAGGAGAAGACAAGGAGGTGAATCCTCGTCATCCTCAGATCCTGAGATCGACATATTGGCCAGGATGATAGAGGCATTAGCCTCTGAAGTTTCCAAATTAAAAGTTGAGCAGTGTTCTGAAGAAGCAGGAGCTGCTTGTGACTTTTCTTTTTCCACTCCAAATCTATATAGAGGAGCACATGAACATTTGCAGATCTTGCAAAGAAATAAAGTTACAAATGAGGTTAAAGGGGTAAGGCCCCTTTTACAAAATATAGTCATGGAAGAAGAGTTGTTTGAAGAAGAGGAGGAGGTCCATGGTTTGGAAGGTGCTCCTTTTCTAACCAGCGCTGCTTATGAAAAAGCATTATCCATAGGCACCGCTCATGAGTTTATTGTAGCTGCAGAACAACAAGCTTATGAGCGGGAGCAGCTAGCAGCAGATCCCTTCATCCTCGAAGAATCTAAGCCCGAAGCCATCCCAGCTTCCATTGATTATGCAGATCTGCGAATGCACCAGCCTGCTGATATCCCCAGCCCAGAGATCAAAAAGGGAGCAGAATGCTTCCCATTATCTTATGCTTCCCTGTCTACGACAATCCCTCACAGTTGCCCATTAGGCACTGAGGTAGGCCATAATTCAAAGCCCAAGGCTGATATTGATCACCTCAGTCTTGATATTCTGATGCCTGCTCAAATGGCCTCAACACAGAATGAAAGGGCAGCTTGCTTGATGACAGAGGAAGAGGAGGCACAGTTTTGGGAATCCTCCTTGGATGTGGATTGTTCTGAGAACAATAATGGAGCAGATGATGTCCCTGTGTCCCCTGCACAAGAAAAGAATGGTTCATCATTCATATTGGTTGTGCAGACCACAGATGACACAGATAAGTACACGACAATCAGGTTTATTCAGCAAGTGTACAAACGCTCCCATAAAGTACATCCAAGGAGGAAAACACACAGAAAGGGGATGAAAGTTGATCCATATCTACCTATCAAGCTCAAATGTCCTAAACTGTTTGAGGTAGAGGATCAAACAAATCCTGTTTTGCAGCTCTATGATGAAGGGGCCGAGAGCAAGAGAAACAATTTTGGTGGCCCAACAAATGGGCAATTTTTGAAGTTTTAAGTTTTTGAGGCCTTAATGATTGTAAGCGTGTTCTTTTATAGATTTCAATATAAACTTAATTTGACTCCATGCCCAATGGATACTAGGCGAATGTTTTTAAGTTGGTTTTGTATGAAGGCATTGGTCTGCAGGTTCTTGAGACCTCACAGGGAGGATCTCATCCCCAGAAGGAGCCAGTGTTAGCTCTGCTACAAATTTCGACATTTGAGGGTCAAACACAGCTTGGTCGTGTTCTTTTATGCTAAAAGGGAGCTCACAACAGTCTATTTCCTTCTTCCCCTTCATTCTCCTTATACTCTCTTGACTACCGCTTAATCTGTTGTATTCCGCTGCCTCTAGTTTATCCTTCTAAAACTCTGCATAATCACGTGTTTCCTCTGACCCCCGAGCGCTAAGCTTTAGCCTCCATGAGACCCTACCATATAGCCTCGGCGCTTTGATTCCTCATCGCAATCGGCAAAATCGCATGCACAAGTGTATAAGGCTATGCCCCTGACTTCCGCCGATGTGATAAAGTTTTAAATACAGTTAATTCCTATATCAGGTCCGCAGCCTTATCGCAATCGGCACTTTCAGGTGGCAAGACTTCTCGACTTGCGATCGGCGATGGATGCGACAACAGGTTAAATCATATTGTAATGCAGCATCGAGTCCGGGCTTTAATCGCAATCGCATCACATATGTATAAAGGCTTCCCCCTTGACTTCTACCAATGCGATATTGTGATCGCTCCTCTGTCGTCTGATCAAGTCCCGCAAGATCCAACGGCCCATGTTTGTTCGCGCCCGCTTCCGAACTGCCGATGCGATATTCATCGACGATCGCAAGTCGCAGAGTCAGGGCTTGATGTTAATGCAGACCACGCCATTCCGCTGATGCGATATCAAGTGCCGAACCCGATATGACTCACCACTCCCTTGTATAAAGTTTCAAGTCCGCTTTCCGCACCCCGACAGTATATTTGCCTATACTCAGTCTTCCTGTCTTCGTGCTCCCGATGGTGTATTCCATCGTTCATCTACACGATCCAACGGCTGCTATTGATCCCTATTGCTCCTTTGTGTCTTTCATTGCCTCCCGCCATCAAATCTCAGTCGTGCATCTGAGTCATCCAACGATTAATACTCATTCTCGGCTCCTGTCCATTTTCAATGTAATTTTCGTGTTTGTGGCAGTCCTGTACACTCGAAGAAGAAAAGAGCCCATGGTTCAATACTCTGTGTATTAAATCATCAGCTACCCTGTACCTGCACAGTTAATATCTTAGCAATTGCATTTAAAAGATAGAATGGCTAGAGAAGGAAAGGAGCACTCTCGAGCAATTTAAAGCATTGAAACGTTATGGATTTCATTTATATTTTACTGTGTCTGCCCGAAAAGGACAGGAGAGAACCAGAAAAGGCCGATTTTGTCCATTAAAGCAGTCAGATTTGTATCAGAGGCCCATATTAGATTGTAAATGTGGTTGGTGGTCCATTATGACCCCTCCATGCATAGGTTAGCAGAGATTTTTTGTAATCAACCTCCATATATACCCGAAGATAGAATGTCGGATGGTTGATGAATGTTATTTTGTTGTAAGTTTCAACTTCTGGAGACTGTAACTCCTGTGATACCTATAGCGTCTAGTCTTCATTTTCAGCTAATGCAAGCTTCTTTTGCTGTTAATTGTTCACTTTCCACTTCTTCTTCTTTGTTCTAGGTTGTGCCTGTTATGCATGTATTCATGTGTTGTAGATGTTTAGCATTAGAGGGGCTGTCATCCCACCTCTGTGTTTGAATCTAGCATGTATCATTGAATTTGTATGCAGGTTTTTGTTGTTTTAATGTCAGAGAGTTGTCATCCTGTCTGTGCATTAGATAATAGATTTACAGACCTCTTTACTGGTTGCGACCAACCATCACATGGTCTTGTGCATCTGCTGGTGTGGTCAATATTCTCCATTTCCACTAAATCCTCAAACTGTGAGTAATTGGTAGTCTAAAGCAGTGTGGAAAAAGTCGAAGTCGGGATTAATTCGGCAAGGGTCCAAAAGTTGAAAAACTCGGCAAAGTCAAGAGTTTTTCGAAAAAGTCGGCAAAAAGTCAGCCAAATTAAAAAAAAACACAAAATTATTCATTTTTTTATATTTTTTTTAACATTTAGAGTATCCACAACATCAAATAAATGCATTTCCACATAAACATGTAAAGAAAGCTAATATATAATATGTATATGAAGTCTAGTGCTACATCACATATCAAAATAGTGAATCAACTCCTGAATTTTGAGTCATGTTTGAGTCTCAACTCTCAAGAGTCAAAATATCAACAAAAAATATAATAAATGTATATCATGAGTCATCTAAAAGTCATCAAGTAATCAATCACTGAGATCCTCTTCCCCTTTTACGGGAATGGGGAACGACTTTGCCTTTTCCTCTAGAGGAAGAAGACCCTACCCCTGGGGATACAAATGGACTCAATCGTCCTCTAGAAGCCGATGGAAGAGGTGGCCTCTGTCCTATGTTGTTGCTGCCCATCCTAGATGGTGTCACCTCCTCCTCATCATCCTCGACCAGCTCTGCCTCCTAACCCTGATGTTGCTCCTCCTCCTCTACCTCGGGCTCTCCCTCCCCGGCAACTGCTACATCCTCTAGATCCACACCTAACCAATCCGAGATAGAGTCCATGATCAACCTCTCAGTCTTGACTCTCCATGCAGAGGTGGTATCAATATTGCCCAATGAGATGGCTTCCACATCAGTAGTGTCTGAAGTTGTCTCACCCACAATCGAAGATTGTAGTAGACGTAGACCATGTCATTGAGGTGTTGGGACTCCAATCTGTATTAGGGTCATAGAGTGTAAATTAGTACTTAGAAAATTGAAGTAATAAAAATAATCAAATGAATTCAAAAAAAATAATTTGAAATCTTTTTACCTGTTGCGCTTTTTGTTGTGTATTTTGTCAAATACACTCCAGTTGCAGTCACACCCAGAGGAACTGCATGTTTGGCTGAGCACTCAAATGGCAAGCTTTTGCAGATGGGGTACTTTGGCACCATAGCTTGTCCACCAAGCATATACAAGTTCAAAGAAAAATGAGAAACATAAAAAAATAAACATTGAAATTCTAAACTTGAAAGTTTGAAACAAACTGAAGCTTACCTGGCATTTTGGTCATCCTATTCTTAATAGCCATGGTAAAACCAAATGTGCCACCTCCCATCCTATAGACCTCCATTTCTTTAGAAATGTCTTCACGTTCTTGCTCAAATGACACCATCCTCTCGACACAAGTGAAGAATCCATCCATCACCTCGGCATCAAATCTGAAACCACAGGGGTAACAAAATGTAGGGTTGAGGTAGATACCTGCAGCATGAATGGGGCGATGGAGGGTACTTCCATCACTCATCAATCACTCTCCATATGACTTGTTGTTTCTCTAACCCCTTGTCTCCCTTATCTTCATAATAAGCACGAATGGCTTCTTTGGCCCTATCCATGGCCTCATACAAGTAGCCCATTGCGGGCTTGTCTCCATCAACCAACCGAAGAACCCTTACCAAAGGTTCTAAAATGGCACACACCTCCTCTACTCTTGCCCAAAAGCTCTGATCATATGAAACTAGTCTGCATATGCCCTCTCCCTCTGGTTTGCGGCTAATAGATAAAGAACGCCAATCCGCTGAAAGAAACATGCTCTTCACATCCCACATAGAATTCAACAGAGGCTAAAGATATATGAAAGTAGTGGCAAATTGTGTAATGGCAGGATGCACCAGCTCTTTGTTTTTGGTGTATTTTCTCATCAAGCTAAGCACAGATGCATGATTATATATAAATTTTGTTATGCTCCTGGATGATTCAACAATATCCCTCACAATAGGAATCTTACCTATATCCTCCAACA
>APFE030471424.1:2131-24913 GCA_000404065.3 Pinus taeda
CCGAAACTGGACTACCCAACAAAGAATTTCCTTCGCAATAATACCTCTGAGTTTGAGGCAAATTTCCTAGCTGAAACCTCGATAATCCTTCTGGTAGCTCCTAAGCTACAATCTGCCCCAGAAACCCAAGCGTCAGCCTTCCTAGACTGCATCAGCCCATCTCTGCCCAGCATTGGCCCTATGTCGCCCCGGATGGGTCTGCGTTAGCCTTAGGAGGCCTTGCGTCAACCTTCTAGGTCTCTACGTCAGCAACGCTAGCCTCTCTGAAGCTCTGCGCAGCTCCCGGCTACCTCTACGTGGCCCTGCATGAGCTCTGGCTGCTACTGCGTCACTCTCCCTGGCCACTGAACTGCTTTCTCGGCACTATCTCTACCTCTTTGTACTCAATGCCTCTCAGCTACAACTCCGATCATTGATTCTATCTCTCTTAGCAAACCCCGCTCTAGAGAATAGAATGACTGATCACTCTGGTGTATCCTCCAAGTGACCCTCAAGCCTCCTCTTATACTTTTCCTGTTGACATATCAACGCCGACAGATTAAGTCCCTAATCAACGGCTAGATTAGATTGCTTGATCCATGTCTTTGGACATTCAAACACAGTTCAATATTAATACACATAATATTTATTTCCCCTAAGTTAGACTTAGGGACTCAATAAAAATATTAATTATTTTAATATCTTCTAAACTGTTTAGAATCTGCCCAAACCCTTTCTGGGTATTGGAGATCTCATGTACCCCAACCTCTCCACCAAAATTCATGGCTAGAGCACATACGATGCTACCCAATATCAACAAAAGCTCCTCTTCTGGTGGGATATGAAGCTCCCTCTCAAGAAAGAACATCATCACTTTCTCCTCATCAAAATTTACATCCCTTCTCACAACTGTCATTTTTAGGGATGGTAAGTACATAAGGTAATTTTGTGGAGTTTCGGTGTAAGCCACGAAAACTCCCAACTATGTTGTCGGTTCAATCTTCTTCCTCAAATATTTGGAGACATGGCAGTAAACAAAGGCTCCAAAAATATTGAAGTGAGACATATCCAAATTTCTCCACAAGAAAGCATCCTTTGGTGTAATCATACCAAGAATCCGATGAAGAATCTGGTTCTACAAGTAGATTGTTGTGTTACATGCCCCTTCCCACAAATGTAGTGGCAGGCCTTGGTCATGTAGCATAGCTCTAATAGCTCTAACAATGCTACAATTCTTTCTCTCAGCTACCCCATTCTGTTGTAGGTTGTGGGGTGTTGTTAGCTCTCTTCAAATGCCTTCTTTCACACAGAAATCCTTGAAGTCATTCGAAACATACTCACCTCCATTATCGCTCATGAGAACCTTCACCTTCTTGTTAGTCTCTTTCTTAAAAACTTGGAGAATGTCTCATTCTTCTTCTTCATGAAGAAGATCCAGCACTTCCTTGAGAAATCACTAATAAAAATAACAAAATATTTATGTCTTGCAGTGGAGGTTGTCGAGAAATTTCCACAAAAATTAGAGTGAACTCTTTCCAAGACTGCATGTGCTTTATTGTCTCGATCATGGAATGTGGATTTTGCATACTTCCCTAAGGCACAACCTTTGTAGACATCCTACTGCTCAAGTGATCCTTTAGGGAGCTCAGTATTTATTTGATGCATAATCTTTAATGTGCCATGATGCAAATGGCCGAATCTCTTGTGCCAAAGTTCACTGACATCGTAGTTTCTCTACCTTAATGCTTAATGCAACACAATCTGCCACATCATGTTTATATAGGTTCTTCACATGAACCTCGATTTGTTTCACCTATCGAGTGGCTATGTGTCTCAGTAATGCTTTCCCTTTGTTGAAGATCACATCATAACCATGGCCTTCCAAAACTTCTAAAGAGATGAGATTATTCTTTAGGCCTGGCACAAACATGACATCTTTGAGGTGAAGAGGGGATCTCAGCTCCCTTTGAAAGGTTATTGTACCAATCTTGATAGCATTGTACCTTCTATTGTCTCCCAGCTCAATATGCATATGGAGATCCTTCTCCTCTATGTCACTAAAAAACTTTCTACACCCTATCATGTGGAATGAGGCACCAGAGTCCAAGTACCACACACTCCCCATCATTGTGTTGCCTATTGAAAATGCAACAAGAAAATCTTGATTTAGTTTTTTCCTTTAACTAAATTAGGAAAAATTGTAAGTCCACATCATAAGACAACTTGTAAGAATTAACTAAGTTAATTTGACTTCGTTGGTTCAGTTAATTTGAGTTAAGGGTCTAACTTGAGTCATGTAGAGTGTCTCCTACTTTATAGGAGCCCTGGTTGAGTTTATTTTGAGTTGTAATTAATTAATTAAGTTTAACTGAGCTAAAGTCAATTACACTAGTTCCAACTGATGGAGGAACTAATAGGGGGTCAGACAATGCGGTGTTGATTCATGTGTTCAACTAGTTAACTGACGATTCACTCATAAATAACTAATGCATGTCATAATGAGAGTTACCCAACTCATATTGGAGTTCAAGGGCAATTTACTATTAGTTGTATAATTATCCGAATTGTACAAACGGTGCATGCAGTCAGAGGAAGAGCCTAAAGGAAATGCACAATCCAATGGAGGAAAATTCCTATTAAATAGGGGTCTAATTCCTCATTGAACTGTGCAAGGAAATAGGGACTTGGGCAAGCAAAAAATTGGTTAAGTATTGGCCTAGGCTTGTCTAGGAAGTTTTGAGGCATATACATATAGTGCAGATGCTGCTCGGGCTTGAGAAAAGCATTGTAATCTTCTCATATTTTCTGACTAATGCAATATACAGATAAAAGGGGTTTATAGTTGTGGCTTTCCCCAAGAAATCATTGTGTAATGTGTTGCTTGAATTATTTCTCTTGTATGATTCGTGATTTCTCGATTAATTAATTGTTTCCACTAATGAGTAGAGAAGATTCAAGTCTTTTTTTTTAGAAAATTACATAAGAAGTTAGAATCGACAAGGAATTTCTACATGGTATTAGAGCAGAAATCACTATAGAAGAAAAGAATACGAGCTTGTCTTTTGTAGGTGAAATCGAATTTGCAGTATCATTCTTCAGAGCTAGCAGGATGTCGTTCTATGGACTAAGGCTTGAATATGCCCTTAAGGGTAGTTCTAACTATATTTCTTGGAAGGATATGATGGAGGCAATGTTGGAAGAAAACGGGCTGAAGGAAATAATAGACAATGATATTATGAAGCCTCTAACAACATATGCTCAAGATCTGGCGGAGTGGAAGAAATGTGTTGCAAAGATGAGAAGGATCATACTAGAAGGAGTTCGATATAATATTGTCTCAAACCTCCACCAAAATGATACACCATATGCAATATGGAAAGCCTTGATCAACTTGTTTCAAAACAACAATGACCACAGGAAGCTAGCACTAAAGGACAAGCTTCGGAAGATCAACATGGAGAAGGGTGACATAATACCATAGTGCTTGAGCAAGTTCACCCAATGACGAGATGAGCTTGGGAGTGTCGGTATTACATTTGTTGAAGATGATCTGGTCAGCCTAGAACTTCTAGGCCTTCCCAAGAGCTGGCACAACTACCAAGATTCAGTAAATGGGAGGGAACATCTACCAAAGTAGGAGCGTTTGTGGTCCGACTTGGTGCAAGAAGAGATAAGGCGAAGCACCAGAGATGGAACCTCATCCAAGCATGATGATGAGGAGAACTATACCTTAACTAGAAAGGCAAAGAAAGGGAAAGGGAATAAATCCCAATCCAAATGGAAATTGTGCCATGAAGTGTCTGCACAAGAACGCTGACAAGAAGCCCTCAGGAGGAGTGGTAGGTGAAGCTCTTGCTTCACAATTCGAGTTGGATTTCACCCTCATTGCATGCATGGTGACTTCGGTGATGGGTAGTGTGTGGTATCTAGATAGCGGAGCCTCATTCCACATGACCAGAAACAAATAATTTCTCAATGACTTGGAGGAGAAGGACCTCTAGATGCACATCGATATGGGAGATGATGGAAGGTATAGCATGAATGACATCGATACTATTACTTTTCAAAGAGATTTTGGTTCTCTTATCACATTAAAATATGTCATGTATGTTCTGAGCCTGAAGAATAATTTTGTTTGGGTTGTTATGTTGGAGGACCGTGGCTACAATGTGATATTTATGAAATGAAAGGCTTTCCTTAGTTACAAATCCTCGGGACAAGTGAAACGGATTGAGGTTTGGGTGAAGAACCTCTACAGATTAGATGTAGAAGATTGTGTAACACTAAACGCAAAAGCATAGAAGATGAAAAACCGAGACATCAGTGAATTATGTCATAGAAGATTAGGCCATCTTCACCATGGAGCTTTGAAGATCATGCAACAGATTTCTACAAGACTTCCCAAGGTTACACTAGAGTAGAAAGATACCTACAAAGGGTGTACATTGGGGAAGTACACCAAATCCACCTTCCATGATAAGGACATTCGAGCACAAGTGATCCTTGAAAGAGTTCAATCAGATGTGTGTGGATTGTTCTCGACAACCTCCACATCCAAGCACAAGTATTATGTAATATTTGTAGATGATTTCTCACGTAAGTACTAGAATTTATTCATGCAGAAGAAAGATCAGATGTTCTCTAAATTTTGTGAATTTAAATCACTTTTTGGGAAAGACACTGGTAGGAAAATGAAGGCTTTTAGGAGTGATAACAATGGAGAATCTATGTTGAATGAATTCAAGAACTTATGTGCATTAGAAGGCATTCGACGAGAGTTAATAGCACCCCCTAACCCATAGTAGAATGGGGTGGATGAATGGAAGAACAAAAGTATTATGGGAGAAACACAGGTGTTGTCGCATGATCAGGGCCTACCATTTCACTTGTGGGTTGAAGCATGCAACATAGTTGTATATGTGCAGAACAAGAGTCCTCATTGGATTCTTGGGATGAGTACACCAGAAGAAGCTTTTTCAGGTAATAAACCAGATGTGGCACACTTCAGGATCTTTGGTTCATCAATTTACTGTCATGTTACCAAAGATGCAAGGAAAAATCTATAATTGACAGGTTAGTTGGGCATATTTGTGGGGTACACTGATACACCTCACAACTATCGGGTGAACCTGCCATCTCACAAGATGACAGTGGTTCATAGAGATGTAAATTTCGATGAAGAGAAGGCCATGAGATGTTACCTTGAGAGGGAGCTTCAATTGCATGCAGATGAGGAGCTTTTAGCTCCAAAGGAAGAACCTAAGGATGATGTGGAGAAGCCACATGTAGAGGAGCAGAAAGTGGAAGTACCCACTCATGCAAAGACTTCCAGATATGGAAGGAGGTGTACCAGAGAAGCTAACAAATTTATGCATGATGCTGGAGAGAATGAGGGAGCACCCACATCACTGCGCAAGTAGAGGAGGTCACTAGATCGGTACATTGGCTACATGGCACTGATGAGCGAGAGTGTAGATATTGAGCCATCCTCACTTGAGGAAGCACTGCAACAACCCGTATGGGTTGATGCCATGGTAGAGGAGTTATTAGAAACAATGTTTGGGAAGTGGTCCCAAGACCAGCAGACAAGTTAGTGGTGAGTTCCAGATGGCTTTACAAGGTAAAGCGAGCTATAGATGGGAGTGTCAAGAAACACAAGGCCAAATTTGTGGCTAGATGTTTCTCTAAGGTGAAGGGAATTGATTACAAAGAGACCTTTTCTCCAATAGCAAGGTACTCTTCAATCATATCTATTCTAGCACTTTCACTGTAGATGGGATGGAAGATACATTATATGGATGTGAAGACAACATTTCTCAATGGAGTGATTTAGGAAGAGGTGTACATTGAGCAATTTAAAGAATTTGAGACCTTCTACAAAGAGTCGTGTGTATGCAAACTCAAATGAGAATTGTATGGATTGAAACAAGCACCTCGTGCTTGGTACACTAGGATTGAGAGTTATTTCACCAGGTTGGGCTTCAGCAAAAGTGAAGAATATGCAAACCTTTACCATATTGTGGTTGAATGTAAATTATTGATTAGTATTATATGTCGATAATTTAATTCTAACAGGTGATGAGAAGACGTTAAAATATTGAAAAGAGGATATTGTAAGAGAATTTGAGATGAAGGAACTAGGGTTCATGCATTGTTTCCTTGGTATGGAAGTATGGCAAGGAGATGAGGAACTGTTTGTCTCTTAGGGAAAGTATGCCAATGAGATATTGAAGAAGTTCCACACAGAGAGAAGCAAACCCATGGAGAATCCTCTAGCAGATGATTGGAGGAAGGAAGATGCTACTTCGGGTGAAATAGTTGAGGCTACTATTTACAGGTAGTTTGCAGGTTCACTTATGTATTTGATGAACACATGAACAACATATGTTTTGCAGTTAGCCAAATTAATCAAGAAATGGTTAAGCCAACCAAACTCTATTGGAAGGTAGCTAAACATGTGTTGAGATACTGCAGAGGCAACACTCACTTTGGTCTTTGGTACAAACGGACAGAGGGAGTGAAGTTGCAAGGCTTGATAGATGCATATTGGGAAGGGATTCCATCCGACAATAAGAGCACATCAAGTGGAATCTTCATTATTAGGTCAGCAACAGTTTCTCCATACAGCAAGAAGCAGAGATCAATTGCACTCAGTTCAGCAGAAGAAAAGTACATGGATATTAGTCAAGCAACTTGTGAGGCTATCTAGATAAGGAAGATCCTTGTTGGGTTATTTGGTCAACAAATGGATCCTACATTTAGTTATTGCGATAATCAGAGTTGTATCAAACTCTCTGAGAATCCATTTTTTCATGATCAGTCTAATCATATCGACATTCAGTATCACCATCTACAAGATTGTGTGCATAGGAGAGTCATGTTGTTGGAGTACATTCCTACAAAGGAACATGATGTGGACATCTTGACTAAGGCACTGTCAAGAGGAAAATTCGAGTTCCATAGAGGCAGGATTGGGGTATATGATAACCCATTTCTTATTGAGAGGGAGTGTTGAAAATGCAACAAGAAAATCCTGATTTAATTTTGTCCTTGAATTAAACTAGGAATAAAATTGTAATTCCACGTCACAAGACAACTTGTATGATTTAACTAAGTTAATTTGACATAGTTGGCTCAATTAATTTGAGTTGAGGGTATAACTTGAGTCATGTAGAGTGTCTCCTACTTTATAGGATCCCCGATTGAGTTTATTTCGAGTTGTAATTAATTAATTCAGTTTAACTGAGTTAAATTCAATTAAACTAGTTCCAACTAATGGAGGAACTAGTAGGAGGTGAGACAATGGGGTGTTACTTCATGTGTTCAACCAGTTAACTGATGATTCACTCATAAATAAATCATGAATGTCAGATCTGAGAGTTAGCCAGTTGAGATTGGAGTTCAACGGTAGTGTACTATCAATTGTATAATTATTTGAATTGTATTGATGGTGCATGTAGTTAGAGGAAGAGCTTAAAGGAATTGCACAATCCAATGGAGGAAAATTCATATTAAATAAGGGTGTAATTCCTCATTGAACAATGCAAGGAAATAGGGACTTAAGAAAGCATAAAATTGGGTAAGTATTGGCCTAGGCTTGTCTAGGAAGCTGTGAGACAGATCGAGATAGTGCAGAGGTTGCTCGGGCTTGAGAAAAGCATTGTAATCTTCTCATATTTTTTCACTAATGCAATATATAGATAGCAAGGGTTTTTAGATGTGGGTTTCCCCAGGATATCATTATGTAATGTGTTGATTGAATTCTTTCTCTTGTATGCTTCATGATTTCTTGATCGATTAATTGCTTCCATTGATGAGTAAAGTAGATTCAAGTCTTTTGTTTTAAAAAATTACATAAGTAGTTTGAATATGCAAGCAATTTGTACAATGGCCATGCATTCAACAAGGGTGAAGTCAAGCTAGAACTATGAAGCCAAAGCTTCACATGTTGCTCCTCCTAAGTTATTCTTGCTAGACTTTTTGTGTGGACACTTCATAGCATACTGCCAGAATTCATGACAATTGAAGCATTTGATTTTGGACAAGTCTTTCTTCTTGCCCCCTTGGCTGGATTCTGGTTTAGTTTTATATTTGTTCCCTTTTCCCTTCTTTCCCTTTCCAACCCAAAGTTTTCTTCATCCTTGTCCTTGGATGAAGTTCTATCTCTGGTATTCCACCTAATCTCTTCTTGTACCAAATCAGGCCATAAGCATTCCCAATTCGATAATTTCTCCCTCCTGTTCATCGAGTCTTGGTAGTTATGCCAGTTGTTGGGTAGGCCTAGAAGAGCTAGGCTCATCAGGTCATCTTCTTCAACATTCACACCAACCCCTCCAATCTTATCACGAACTTGTGTAAACCTGCTGAGATACTATGGAATAGTGTCATTCTTTTGCATCTTGATATTTCAAAGTTTGTATTTAAGGGCTTTCTTCTTATGGTCACTTTTTTTCTCGAACAACTCTATCAATTCCTTCCACATTACAAAACGAGTTTCTTTCCCATGGATATTTGAGGCAATGTGGTCTCACACTCCCTCCAAAATTATTCTCCTCGCCTTGACTACATATTTCTTCCATTGAGCTAGGTTTTGGGCATTAGTTGATCCTGGTTTTGCAATGTTTATCTTGACATATTCTAGAAATATGTTTTCATCAAGCACCACCTCCATGCGATCCTTCCATGTAATGAAATTTGAGCTTCCTTCCAAGGAATACTCTAATCTCAGCCTGTTGAAGGTCATCTTCCCAACTCTAAAGAGATCCTGCTACATTGAAGTTGCAAATTCGAACCTCCTGAGGAACAACTTCAAAATTCTTGTTCTAATGGGAATCTTGCTTTGATGTCATGTAAAAATATGGTGTAGAATTGCAACCTCTCAAGAAATTTTAATCTAAATCAAGAGACACAATTCTACTCTACTACTTTGCGGAAATTAATTCACAATTTAAAACAACAATCTCAGACATGCAATAAGAAATAACACACATGCACAATATTTTTTCTAGGGGAAAGAAACTACTAAAAAACCCTTAAGCCTACTTGCATTAATGAGATGAATAAATAATGTATTACAATTGCTAGCTCGCTTTGAGCTCAACCTGCAAGTGAATAACCTATCTCTCTGCTCAATGAGAAGCTCTAACCCAGATTTAGTCAATTTCCGCCTCTACTTGAGCCCCTATTTCCTTACACAAATCCTGAGGAATTAGGCCCCTATTATTTAGGAATTTTCTTCCAATTGATTACACAATTCCCAAGGTTGATCATCTCATTGCATGCAACACATATACACTCAAGACTAGTATACCCTTGATGTTACACTACCTTGGAATCTCCTCCACAACTAGGGAACTCAAATTCTTTGAATGCACTAGATATATTAAGTTGATTGATCATTTAACTGGATGATCACTGTGTTAGACTATTGTGCCACTGCACAATTGACCTTCCACTAGTTTCATCAACAATTAAACTAGTTTAATTGAATAAAAGTGGAAATAACTAACCTTAATTGCTACAAATTAGCAATCACACAAGCTTAATTGAACTCCAAGCCCTCTAACTCAAATTTACTGAGCTAATTGAGTGACAAAAGCCATGTGACACAAGTAAACTACCTCCAAGTTGTCAGTTGATGTGGAAATTTAATTTTTTCTCAATTTGACCAACGCAAAATCAAATTAAGACTTTCTTGCTGCATTTTTCAACATCATCATCACTGTCTCTATCAACTTCTCTAGTAGTTTATTTGTCCTCTCTTGATCCATATCAAGAGGTTGAGTGTGAAGTTTCCTTTAAAGCCAACCTGTTTAACAGTGGTCCAAAAATACCACCTGCAGGATGGTAATTCCACGATGTTGATTTCCATCATTGCAATCTTCTCTTATGCATAATCCAAGTAATGTATTATCACATTTAATTCAATTCTGCAATACCTTAAGGTCCCAAAAGATCTATTTAATTTTATACCTTCTTCCATCTGCATTACTCTCCATGATATCCCTATCTGCCACCATCTATCACATCAAAAATATTTGTGGATTGTCCTAAGGCGAGCAACATTAAAACTTGAGTACTCCACTACCTGATTCAAGATATGTCTTGGTCGGCATTTCATTCTACCTTGGAGCAAGCAAAGATAATGCCAGGTGAGATAAATAATCGTGGTTTTGGGCGATCTCGATGTTTTTCTAGCGACCGGATTCACCCTTTTCCAGTCCTGCTCATGCACTTGATTCAACCATATTCTTTGTTTACAAACCATGGTAATTATATATATTAAATTTGGAAATGATATGTTTCTATCTCACCTTGTTAGCGCATTTGCTTCTGAATTTAGTTTCCATATATGTGGTGAAATTCTATCTTTTCAAAATGTCTTATCTACAACATAATCCTTTGCAGAATGGAGAGGCTAGTGTTATTTCTACCTTCTTTGAATTTATTGACATGTTTTATACGATCTTGAGTCTCCAAAGACCATCAATTGTTGTATTCCTTTGACAATGGCTAAATCTAACCCTTTCCATAGTGATAGGTATTTAGCTTGGTAGTTTGTTGAGATGCCCAGCCCCCAAGCGAATTGGACCTCTCTTTTATCATCAGGGCAAAGTATTACCCCTCCCACTCCTACCAACCCGGTGACAACCCATGGTTTTGTCGATGATATTTTTTTCTAATTTAGCTTAAAGGCATAGAATTCCAATTAATTTTCCTTTTTTTCAAAGAGGTCACATTCAAATTATCTAAAAATTATGGCAGACTATTGAGTTGTCAATAATCTTCTTCCCTAAAGTCTGCTAATGATTAGATCTGCTCCTACTCCATCCATCTTAACTTAGTAGTAGTTGATTCATCTTGTTGCAACTCCTTTAAATAAATAAAAAACTATAATGAAGCACATGCACAACTTAGAACAAAGTTTAGTACGGAATTGTCTAACAAGGCGACAATTTCGCTGGTAACTTTTTCACCAGAATCAGATGTTTTTTATTTTGTAAAATCTTGATTTAGAAGTGTTCCAATTTGGATTTCGAAGGTAAAAATAGATTCAATACCCTCGATAACTTTGAGGGCACCTAAATTTCTATAGTTTGACAATTATGACTTGGAATTCCAAAAAAATCAATGAGATTTTTCTAAAAAATGCAGGAAAAATCTATATTTCCAGGGCGAATTTGTCCCCTAGTTAGACCACTCTATTCAATAAGGGTTGGAATAAAGAAAGGTAACTAGCTTTCAAAAATATTGAACTACGAGCAAGATTATTTCATGCCCACTATTGAGTCAATCACATAAACAATTAAATAAAAATTTCGTCGCAGGGATGTCAGGGACTATTGTTATGGGGATTAAAACATACTATTACACAAAGTAAATTATTAATAATGGACATAATGTGTAGCTTGTAAAGGCTAATATTTAATACAAGGAATGGAATATTTAGGATAAAGATCAATTAATGTTATGTTGTAATGTCCACTATGGAAAATTTGTTGTAATGTCATGTCATATTGTGTTATTGTTATGTTATATAAATATTTTGACTTGATAAAAATACATTAAAATTAAAATAAAATTGAAATAAAATAATCAATTTACGATTTTTAAGCATTTTTTATATAACAAAAAATTATATAATATATATAATATAATACTTTATATATAAATTAAAAAAATCAAAATCTTTTTTCATTTTAAAAGAAAAGACATACATCACTTATAATTCAAAAAAAATAATATTAATATAAATCTGATTTGGAGAAAGTCTAACAACATCATAATAATAACCACCGAAACTTATCGGAAGGGGTTCAATCATCCGAAAAGGAGGGGCCAAGGACCACTTATGTTAATTCATCCATTTCTACAACAAAAAGGTATTCGACATTCACCAACGAATTTCGTATCCAAAGAGCTCAATCATCCGAAAAGGGGGGCCAAGGACCACTTATTTTAATTCATCCATTTCTACAACAAAAAGGAATTCGACAGGCACCTGGTAACTCATCATCTCTCATTTAAAGAAAGAAAGGATGGGGTCCACCGCCACTTTTTCGCCAACTCATCATGTCTCATCGAAAGAAAGAAGAATAAGGAATTCAGTAACGTAGAAACAATATTCTGTTCATCACGGATACATTACACTTAAACTCATGACGTCACTAAAAGTTATCTGCCACGTGTCCCGAGTCACTAAGTACAACCTGCAAAACAGCGCATAGCGTGGAAAGTATGCATTTAATTATGTAAATTATTTTTTTAATAAAAATCTAATTATATATCTTTTTTTATGGGTAAAGAATAAATAAATACAAATATTTATTTTCACAATGTAAGGTGGGACTTGGGATGTGAATTCAAGTTTTAGATAAAAAGTTGTAATGAACAAAAATTATAAAATTGATTTTGATTTTAATAAAATAATAATATAGAATTTTTTTGAGACAAAAAAAAATATAATATTTATTTAAATTAAAAAGTGAAAAATAATCTTATTGAAATTGATGTCATGTAAATGTAATTGATGTCCATGTTATAAATATATTTTCTATGTTTTATTTAATATTTTCAGTGCAGCAGGTAAATGTAATAGGGTTTTTGTTGACCAAATAATAATTTGGTTAAATTTTTTAAATAATTTCTTGCGTACTATACAATAATTTAGTCAAATTTTTAAATAATCTATAATTTAATTAAGTGAAACATTACAAATTATTTTTGTAATTTAAAATAATAATAATAATAATAATAATATTTATTTCTAATATTACTAGATCTATATATTATAATTCGTAATATACATTATATAACCTAATAACTTTTTCGTGCTTTGCAGTCTCAGTTTATACTTTAATATGTGCAGGTTAAAATAGTTTGATTTCATGTAACTTTAATATATCAGCTCATAGTCTAGTCTAATTAGGTTGATAGGCCTTTTTATGCATCAACAATCGTCAACACTTTTACCCTGCTCTGTTGGATCAGGTGAGACACTTTCAACCGTTGATTTGAAGTGTGACTGCTTTTTCCAAATATCGGTTGAGTTGCCTTACTACTTTTTCCCATTCTTTTATGTCACTCTTGAAGATATTTTTACTGCTTTTTCCCTGCAAGTTGTTCTTCTTCTTCTTCCTTGGCTTTTGGCAAGCACTAATTAGTATTAAGCATCTCACAAAACGCGTTCTCACTTTCATCTCATCATTTTCTTCAATACTCTACATTGCATTGGGTTGCCTTGTTTCTTGTTCAAGTTTATTTTCTTTGTTGCATGGCCATGCATTTTGGATTTTACAGTGTTTTATTTTGGTTGTGTTTTTCTCTATTTTGAATTTAATTTATGTTTTCCTTGAGACGATCTAGCGGGCTTAATTGCCAGGGGATTTAACCAGACAACCGATTCTCCTGCAAATGAACTATATTCAAATATGTGCAATTAGCAAGCTTTGCTAGAATTGAACCCTGAAAATTGTTCTGGGAGAGATATAATGAAGTCAAATAAGGTAAGCCATTTTGAAAGATTCACAGGTATGGTCCCCGATAGATTGTTGTCCGACAGATCCATACCTATCATTCTTCCATATACTCAAAGCTAGTTGGAAAACTGCCCTGAAGAGACATCACATGAAGGTTGATGTTCAAAACCTTGTTTTCGTTTGGATGCCAACAATCTATCCCCATAGAGTTACAGATAAGCCCAGGCGTATTATTATTGAAATTCCAGGTATAAAGATAGTCATGGGGGTCTTTTACCGTCTTCTTTATAGTTTGCAGGCATCTTATATTGTCTTTTGGAACAGGCGCCTTCTTTATAGTTTGCAGGCATCTTATATTGTCTTTTGGAACAGGCGTGGGGGCTGAAACGCTGGGTGAGAAAGGCGGAGGGACTGAAACGCCAATGACTTTGTCTACTGGCAATGGCCCAAGTAGCACAAGCACAACAACGCAAACTCTAGCCAAAATAGCAATTGTTGCCATTCTAAAAACCCTGTAATTCCTATTTCTTTGTCAGAAATAAATTTCAAATCTACATCCCTTGGATCCTGGCTTTCCATGCATCAAAACCCGGCTCAGCAGCGAAAAACGAATTGAAACTTTATGATTTCAATTTTGTACATATTTTTTTTGGGTAACTAGGCTGAGTTTAGATCTGGATCAGCTTGCCTATTAAATAGAAAAATGATATATTCACTAATAAAATGCTATATTACCAAAATTATGAGAAACTCTATGAAACTTGGAGAAGCATCAATCTCTTTGCAACATACGTATGAACACACTTCTGATTTTAAGCTTCAGTATATTTCCAAAAGAGAATATGAATATAGCATATTAAACTAGAATATGAATGTAGCATATTTTCACTTTTCGTAATGCTAAAGTTTACTGTAGCATATGAATGGGATGCATCCAAGCATTGAAATTTCAGAAGTTGGGTTTATTGTACATATGAAATGGCATATGTTCATGGTTTTGAAATTTTACTCAAAGAAAAGAAAAGATGGATTTGGTATTGCATATGAATGAGATGTATTCTTTGTATATGCTTAGCCATCTATAGAGGTTTCTTGATTTTGGGTAATTAACTTAACCTCTTGATTTTGGGTAATTAACTTACTGTAAAGTGAAATAAGACATTCAATGTGTTCCTTGTAATATAGATATAAACAAAACATCTAAAGAAAAGTAATTGCACAATGATCCCGTCCAAGAAAACAAGGTTTTCCACAAACCAATTAACTCTTCTAAAGAAATTCAACAATTCCAATTTAATAATTCTATCGGCCTCTCTTTGTACGTTTTGGGACAATTGCTAGCTTTATACTATGTCAAATGTACGGGCCTCATAGTTCCGTGGAATTTTATGCTATGTCAAGTCACATCCAAATCCAAGACCATCCACCAAACATACTAATTACATATCCATTATATTTTAATAAATTGGTTAATTAAATACGACATGGTCTGATTAATTTAAGAAATAATATTTTCACAAATTATTATAATTAAATTATGGTACAGTATACCCGTGTTTTTATTTAATAATATTTTGTAATACCAAATTTAATATAAAAATGATTTTTTTATTATTAAATAAAGTTATGATGGGTGGTAATTATAATTTTTATTTTTATTTTATTAATTTTGTAATAATTTTTTTGTTAAGGTTTCGCAAATGGGGTAGCAAGTTAAGTGCGCTTAATTGTGGGGAAAACTCCATAGATAGGCGCGCTTGAGCTAGACAAGATCTGGGATGGGTGACCTCCTGGGAAGCCCTGGTTACTGGGTGCAAGCCCCAGAAGTGATGATTGACACTGTATGATTCATTTCACTAGTTTCAATCCCACTTCTTCACCCCTGTGTGCATCACCTGATGCAATGAGTGCTAAGTGGACTATTCAAAAATCATGAGGAATTACTACCTCTCATGGAAATGGTCATAAATGAATGACTTACTTAACGCAGTTGAATCCTAAAAAAAATGATAACTAATATAATGCACTCTGATGCAATGAGTGCTAAGTGGACTATTCAAAAATCATGAGAAATTATCACCTGATGCAATGAGTGCTAAGTGGACTATTCAAAAATCATGAGGAATTACTACCTCTCATGGAAATGGTCATAAATGAATGACTTACTTAACGCAGTTGAATCCCAAAAAAAATGATAACTAATATAATGCACTCTGATGCAATGAGTGCTAAGTGGACTATTCAAAAATCATGAGAAATTAGTCAATTACGACTACCTCTCATGGAAATGGTTGTAGATGAATGACTTGCTTAACGTAGTTGAATCCCAAAAAAATGATAACTAATATAATGCAATGCGAAAACCCCCAATACTTAATTCAAAAGAGTGAAGGCAACTCTACTTGAATGGTTCATGAGACACAATACTTGCTAAGGTTTTGCAAATGGGGTAGCAAGCTAAGTGGGCTTAATTGTGGGGAAAACTCCACGGTTAAGCGCGCTTGAGCCAGAGGTAATCTGGGATGGGTGACCTCCTGGGAAGTCCTGGTTACCGGGTGCAAGCCCTGGAAGTGATGATCGACCCTGTGTGATTCATTTCACTAGTTTCAATCCCACTTCTTCACCCCTGTGAGCACTATTCAAAAATCATGAGAAATTAGTCAATTACGACTATCTCTCATGGAAATGGTCATATTCAAAAATCATGAGAAGCACTATTCAAAAATCATGAGAAATTAGTCAATTATGACTACCTCTCATGGAAATGGTCATATTCAAAAATAATGAGGAATTAGTCAATTACAACTACCTCCTCTCATGGAAAGGGTCATAGATGAATGACTATTCAAAAATCATGAGAAATTAGTCAATTACGACTACCTCTCATGGAAATGGTCATAGATGAATGACTTACTTGAGGTAGTTGAATCCCAAAAAAAATGATATCTAATAATTTTTTATTATTATTATCTTACTTTTTTATTTAAAAATTATAAATCGGTGAAACTTAAATTGATTAGGTTTTAAATCTTAATATTAATTTAAATTCATTATTTGCATTTAATCTTAATTAATTAAACTAAGCCACAGGCAGACACACAAGCTACTATGTGATTGTTAGTATTTGGTGTTTTTTAAAGGGCAAGTAATAGTTTTATATTAATTGTTAATATAAAAATATAATTAAACTTATATATATATTATTATATATATAATATATATGTATTTTAATTGTAATTTTTTTGCTGATGAGAAACAAGGTAACTGCCTAAGACCCGGGGACATCTTGCAAGAGTGAAAGCTTACCCCTATAAATTAACAACTGATAATTCTAAGTGGCTTGATATATAACAATGATGAGTCACCCAGATGCGGGTGCTTTAATGATGTGTTAATGCCTGTGCATGCGAATTGGGCAGCTGGCATTCCAACTTGCTCGTTCCGGCGGTTCGAGGTTTGGGATTTACAGGCATTAATGGTTCAGTGTACCCGAGGCCTGCAAGCAAGTGATTTCAGTATGGCGCGCATTCACCACGGCATATATGCTTTGAGTTCTTCAGGAATTGGCACTTTGGTTCTCATTTGGTGGTCAGGTCCTCAGCGCCTCTGCGCAGCTCAGAGAATTTGGATGCCCCCATGGCTTCATAACTGGTCTCAATTGAACTGGTTCAGGTATATGGTACTGATTCTCTCCGCCGGTGTCTGGTGTATTGAGTTAGTCTTCTCCGTCTGCATCTGGTCCACGGATTTCGTCTCGCTCGTCTCTGTAAGGTGTTTTGTTTTGGTCTTTTCTGAAAGTGTCTGGTTCGTGCATTGGGATTTTTCAGTCTTTGCTTGGTTTTTTCTTGTGGTTTATTCCATCTACTGCGAACTCTGTATTCGGATCCTCTGTACAGAGGTCTGGTCCTCGAACTGGGTCCAATTAGCCTGTGTCTAGTTGCTTCACCCTCACCTTTAGTGTCCCGGCTCCTTCAATCCACAGATTCATTCTGTAATGGCCCGTCGTCGCGGCATCCCCAGGCGTGGCAGTAATTCAGGGTCCCGTGGAGGCTCTCGGGGTCGTGGTGGCTCTGTCCCTCAACGCATAACTCCGTTAGCCTCGGCCTCTCCATCCTCTCCGCCCTCTGACAGCTCTAGACCTACCCTGAACAGCTCATTTCATTCGACCCGGTTCAAGTTCAGAAGCAGGCTCAATAAACCTCTTATCTCAGCTACTATCACTATTATCTTCTCGGAGGAGGACGATGAGCTTACAAGCTCGGATGAACCCTCCAAGGAACAGTCTCATTCTCAAAATTCTAGTGATTTTCAGGGTAGCTTGGCTGGAGTCGTCCTCAATGACTCTGCTACGTTGCACAAGGAGGGCCAATAGGAAGACTTTCATCCTCAGCCAGCTTCACCTCAAGAGCCAATTATTGCTTGCGAGCCTGTGCGCCTCTCCGGAAATGTTCTGAACCTTGTTCTTCCTCCAGAAGGCAGTACGATGGAAGCTGAAGACAATGTGATGGTAACTTGGGTAAGTTCCCCCAACCAGGCAAATAAGAACGCTTCACGCTTTTCACCGCAGGTCTAATTACTCTTGGCTTCAGCGACATTACAGCAAGTTAACTTATGATTTTTGGTTTTTGTGTGAAATTCTCAATATGCATGGCTTCTTTTCTTAACAGCATGAAATTTCACAGTCTCCAGGACATAATTTTGGTTATCAATCATTTTGTAATAGTGACTGTAAAAGACAACTTTTTTGTAATCATGGCTTCTTCTGAAGCTTTGACCTTACTTAGCTCGGATTAGTGATGGGTCTCTCAAGCTTATCAGAATTCTCACTTCCATGATTCTCATTTTTGTAAAAGGAAGGCAATGTGCTACCTGCAACAGACATTTTGGTAGAAGGCAGGCTATAGCCCCCTCAAAAGTTCAAACCTCTTTGTAAATATTTTTCCCCTTTTATTTTAATAGAGTAGTCTTTATACAAAATATATATATATATATGATGAGTCAATTCGCATGTATAAGTTATAATAAGTAATAATTGTCCTCACTATTAGTTTGACAACTACATTATAATAGATTTTCTATTAAAAAAAAAAAAAAAAAACAACATAAATCATACTAATTGATTTTAAAACAAGTAATAAATCTTATCTATATTATTAATCGAGAAAACTTATGTGTAAAGTAATAACATGTTTAAAAAATGTAATAGAATTATTTTTATTATATAACTCTTTTTATATATAAAAATATCATCTGATATGATGGCCTAGTCAAACCGCTGGCTTGTTTTTTCACATGTTAACAAAAAAGGTGATAAATGCTTCAAGAAAACCGATAAAATTACTTTTATCATATAGTTATTTTAGATATAAAAATATTATTTCATATTGGTGGTTGATTAATAAGGTGGTTTACAAAGTGTCCCTATTGTTGTTTTATCGTATGTTAAAAACACTAATTCATTGTAAATTTTTTTATTACATAGAAAAGGTTATTTTAGGTTAATAATTATATATAAAATTAATATGAGGAATTAATTTTGGTATTAATATAAATAAAGAAAATTTTGTATATTAATTAATTAATGTTGAGAGGAATTAAATTTTTTGCGATGTAATTTTTTTTAAGTGTAAATTTTTTAAAACGTTTGTATCTTATTAGATGTCTTTGAAAGATATATATCAATTCACTATGGAAGGAATTACACATCTCTTTTATTTTGACCAATACATAATAAAATGTTTCAACAATACAATTCTTGTTCAGATTGCAATTTTTTATTATTTAAATTGTATTTTTCAAGACTTACATGGATTCAAGATCTTGAAATTCCCTGAAAGAGGCAAATTGTGTACACTACATACTTAAAATATAAGATTTCAACAAATCTTTGCTAGATTTCAAATAAAATTGATAAAAAAATATATCTTTAAAAAAGAGCCAAAACTTAAAATAATTAGATTATATAAAATGTTTTAACCATAATAATTTGTTTATTTTCAATTACTTAAAACCATAATAACTCTCTACAAGATCCCAACCAAGATCATTGCCAACCAGTTAAGGAGATGACTTCCATATTTTATTTTGGAAAACCAATGAGGCTTCATGCAACAACAACAAATATTGGACAACATCATCCTAGTTCAGGAGGAAATTCACTCATGTAAAATAACAGGAGAAAGAGGTATAGCCATTAAGTTAGATATGGATAATGCCTTTGATAGGTTGCAACTCTCTTTCATTTTCTCAATGATGGAAAAATTAAGCTTTTGCAAAGAGTTCATTTGATGGATCAAAGCATGCATAGGATCCCCCTAGATTGCCCCATTATTAAATGGTAATCCATCAACCTTCTTTATGGCGTCAAGGGGGCTTCAGTAGGGTTGCTCATTATCCCCCCTTCTGTACATTGTTATGGTGAAAAGTTTAAACCGAAACCTTGGGCTTGTAAGACAAGAAGGTAAGTTGTTGGGACTGAGTATATCTCGTAATGTAAACCATGTTAACCACTCTTAATTTGTTTATGACACTCTCCTTTTGGGAGGTGCCTCAAGGATTATTGCCTTGAGATTCTGTAAAATTTTGGACTCCTATCTCTTTCTATCAAAAGAATTTGTTAACAAAAGAAAATGTCAAATATTTAGGTGGAATTGTGAAGCTTGAGTCTCTTCATGAGATAGCCAGAATTTTTGAATTCCCAACCAATCCAAATTGGAGAGCTTTCAAATATTTAGGTATTCTTGTATCTCTGGGATCATCCAACTCTGAAGATTGGGAGGAGATCTTGCAGAAAATGAAAAAGTGTATCCAAACTTGGGGAGCACAATGGTTAACAACAACAAAGAAGGTGATTCCGATCAAATCTGTTCTCTCATCTCTTCCCATTTACTTGGGTTTGAGACTCCTAACCCCTAAAGTCTTCCTTAACCAATTAAGTGGTTTGATGAGAAAATTCCTATGGCAAGGAGGGGAAAATAATGAAAGTCGCTTTCATCTCGCCAACTTAAAAATGGTTTGATTTCCCAAAGTAGAAGGTGATTTGGCAATTAAAGATCTAGAGTTGATGAACATAGCATTGGATGCTAAAATCGTATGGAGACTAATCTTTGAATCCAAATAGTGGAAGCGGGCCTTTCTTCGAAAATATTTCCACAAGAATAGAATCTTGAGACTTGAGCAGGAAATATGGCTAGATAAAGGTTCAGAATTTTGGAAATTGTGTAACGAAGACACTTTTCTTATTTTTGACCACCTTGGGTGGAAAACAGGAAATGGTGCTCGAATTCATCTATAGGAATCGCCATCCAGCCCTAAGATTGTTGAAAAACAATGAGGAATTGGGGGCATTGATGCAGTGGATGGAAAACAAAGGTATCAAAACAATGTAGATAGGGTTAATCAAGGTCAATGGATTGGATGGAAAAACAAAAACATCCCTATCAACTTTTAGCAATCATGGGATCAATTGCTCAAGGCACTTAAGGGATTTTCCCCAATTGTCACCACAAGACTGGACCGGAGAATCTGGCAGCCCAGTAAGAGTGGTAACTACTCAGAAAAGGAAGGATACAACCTCCTAGCCCATGGCCAATTTCTGGGCTCTCGTAATCGAATTTGGGGTCACACCATATGGAACACTAATGGAATTCCCAAAACTAATTTATTTTGCTAAGGAATGGTAAAAATTCTAACAACGAAGAATCTAATGAAACAAAACATTCATGGCCCATCTAGGTGTGTTTTATGCCAAGAAGATGGAAGATATCCCCCACTTATTTCGACAATGTCACTTCTCCATGGAAGTCTGGAAACTAGCTCTAGTCCCCATTCTTGAGGTGGAATTAGTTCCAGGTTCATGGGAAGAAATGTGCATCAATTGGATACAAAAAATTCCTTGTTCAAGAAAAACCAACTCAGTAGTAGTAAGATTTTGGACATCTTTGCCAAACTATCTATGTTGGGCAATCTAGATCGCGTGTAACAGGGCCATCTTCAAGGACAAAAAGCCAAGCGCAACTATTGCAGTGTCTAAATCAACAACAATGTTATTTGAAAAAATTTCAGCAAGAGGTTTTCACAAAAAAAAAGTTGGAAGTCCTCTCATCCTCTAAAAAAGAATGGTTAAAAGTGGAGTCAATCCCAGATCATGCTAGCAACTTCAGATGTAAAGGATTGGGACTGCAAACTCATTTCAATCAAAATGGAAATTGAGATTTTTCGTATATGGGAAAAATTTGGGGGAATTTTCATTATTCTTTGATGGTGCTTCGAAAGGAAACCACAGCTTTTTTAAAGGAAACCTTGGGGAGGATGGAGCAGGAGGGGTTCTCTTTCACCTCAATGAAGAAAATATTCTCAATTCGATTAGGTTTAGGTGTTGCCATAAATAACTAAGCCGAGTATCTTGCTATGTGGTAGGGCTTATATTTCGTTTTCTCTAGAAGTATTTGACATCTTTAAATCTTTGGCAACAGCTTTATTATTATATTATATTATTATATATATATATAATATTCTACGAGGACTCAAGAGGAAGTGATATTCATCATCGATGTTCAATTTGTTAAAGAGATGAGATCCTTTCCATCATGGTGTTTTAGGAACTACCCAACAACCGTTTCCTAGAACTATGAGAGTTTATTTTAATTTGGCTATATTAGAATTAATATAGCCAAGATTAGAATGAACTCTCATGAGCTCCATAGTGAAACGGGTCGTTGGGCAGTTCCTAAAACACCATGGATGGAAAGGATCTGCCATCTCTATAACAATATGAACATCGAGGATGAATATCACTTCCTCTTAGAGTGCCCCGCATACAACCACATTCGATCTCAGTTTCATAATCTTTATTGTAATACTGACCTTCTTAGCCTTTTATGATGTCAAAATTATAGTGAGCTCGGGAGGCTTCTCTCCAAGCTTTTTGAGCATAGGAATAAAATCTTAAATCAAACTAAGTAATTTGTTTCTTTAGCTCCAATAGACGAAAGTTTGGTCTCAGTGGACGTTAACCACCACCACCACCACCACCATCATCATCATATATATATAATTATGATATTGAAATATTTATTTATGACATGTTATCCATATTAAATATTTTTTGTTATTTGTATATTATATATGATATTGAATATTTCATTTAATAGTGCATATTGAAATAATTTATTTATGATGTAAATTGATTTTTTATAAATTATTTTTTAAATATGACATTTAAATTTCATATCAAAAATTGAATGGTTGACACATTACATCTTCTTCTTACTTGGCAATGATGATTGATACTTTTTACTTTCAATTACTTTTACTCTTTATATAT
>APFE030471425.1:5596-20945 GCA_000404065.3 Pinus taeda
AAAATTATTAAAAATTACAATAATAGTGTGAATAATAATATTTATTATTTTAAATTAAAAAGCCAACCTTCATCTCATCCTTAAATCAAATCATCTCATAATTATTTAGCCTCTCATTTAGCTCTTCTATTATCTTTATTTAGAAATTGTCCTCATTATGGATCCCTGTTGGAATTGGAAACATTGACAGAATATGGTTATTATTGTGGGTTCTCTGAAACCTAACTAAAGAACAAAAAAAAATCTAATCTAGAATGTTTTAATATAAGTAATATAATTTACATTAATTATTATGCTTGAAAATATATTTGATGGTGGTGGTGGTGGTGGTGGTGGTGGTTAACGTCCACTGAGACCAAATTGGTCTATCAAACCTATAATTTTCTTAGTTTTTAATTGTCTAGCTCTTCGTCTTTCTTGGCGAGATTGATGTTGTAGCGTTCTTTTTTTTCTCTACAGTCTTCCAACTTCCTTTATCTTGCATCTCCTTACATTTAAAAAGGTTCTAAAAACTTAATGATTATCATGGAAATTGCTAATTTTTATGTAAATAAAATGATATATTATTTCAGAAAATATTTGAATTAAACAAATATTATACTAATTTCCACATTTCATATGTATAATTATTTTTTTTATCAAATTTGGAAAAACTATTAAATATTCATTTTAGTTATTTATTTTGAAATTAAAAATAAAATATTTGTTATTATTTAACAATTTTAACTATTTATAATTAATATAAAATTAAAAACAAAAACAAAAAACAAATATTTTTTAAATTGTTAAAATTTATTTTTCAAAAATAAAAGATAATATTATAAATTTGTTTTCAAACCTAATATATAACTTCATTATTTAAATCTTAGTTTTTAAACCTTATTTATAACTAAACCTTAACTTGAATTATAAATAATAATAATAATTGATTATTTGATTTATATTCAATTTACATTTAAACTTAATTATTTATATGTGTTTACTTATCGTGAATAGTTGACATGTAGAAACTTATAAATAATATATAAATATTGGTTAGAATTTCCTAACAACTATTAAAAAATATAAATATAAATGAAAATGAAAATGCAAATTGTTCATGAATTGAAAAATATAACAATTCAAAGTAGTTAAGTGAATTAGGCAATTTCAATCAATTTCAAATATGGTTCACCCTAATAATATTCTTGACTCCAAGAAGAATACCACATCCATATTTCAAAAATGTTTCCTTGCTAGAAGCATTATACCTTAAAACCACACCTCTTTCAATCGTAAGCTTTGACAATCTCAAGGAAGTAGAGTATAAATGTTGTTTATCCATTTTCAAAGTTAAAACTTTGAGTACCTTTAAACCTTTTTTTATGTATTTTCTACTCAAATAGGTTTATGTTTTTGCAATATGGGATAATAACTCCCAATGAATATGGAAACACGGGAAATCGGCGGAGCTTTAACAGGAATTGAAGATGGTGATTGAAGAAATATGGGCGATTGGAGAGAGTTTAGCTATGATACCTCCCTCTTTACACACCATTGATTGATTGAAATTCCTAGAGGGGAGGAAAAAACAAATCTTATTGATTCAGGAGAAAACATGGAGGCTTAAAAGTTGGGTCATCTGGATTCGCGAGGGGGACCATAACACTAAGTTCTTACACTGTTATGTTTGTCATAGGAGGAACATCAACACAATCTGGCACATAAGGGGCGTTGATGGGGATTACAGGCGTTCATATGCGAAGATTCAGAAGGAGGTTCTACTTTACTTCCGAAATATATTTTCAGACAGAGGGATGGTTCATATCGAAGAACAACTTTGGGAAGCTGAGGAATACCCAAGGATGTTTGACCAAGAGGCAAATTTTTCTCTATATAAGTTGGCTACAATTGAAGAGGTACATTATGTTCTAAAATATTTCACCAAGGTTAAGTGCCCTGGCCCGAACGAGTGGACAGTTGAGTTGTTCTTACATTTCTTTGAATTTATGGGACAAGATCTTTTAGACATGGTTGAAGAATTCCGTCGAAGGAGGTAAATTTCTAGAACTATAAAATCAACCTTCATAGCTCTTATATTGAAGGTATCATCACCGGACACTTTCTCCAGCTTCAGGCCGATTTCCTTATGTAATATTATATACAAGTGTATATCAAAGGTCAATGCTAAAAGAATTAAGGGTTCTATCATCTCATATTTCTAGAGAACAGTTGGGATTTCTACATGACAGGTCAATTCATGATGTTATTTCTATTGCATAGGAATGCATCCGCACAATACACACTAAAAAATTGGAAGTGGTGGTGATGAATATTGGTCTAAAAAGGGCATATGATTGTGTGGACTGGGCCTTTATTAGGATTATCCTACTGAAGATTGGGTTGGAGATGCATGATGTGGAATGGATCATAGCATGTGTAAAAGATGTTTGGCTAGTTGTTATGATAAATGGTTTCCCAACTGACTTTTTTATAGCAGGAAGAGGATTATGACAAGGATTCCCTTTATCACCACTTCTTTTTATTCTGATTATGGATAGCATTAGTAGGAATATTATCTCGACAAAACAATTGGGAACTTTCAGTGGAGTGCATATGGCTCCTTAGATCAGTATCACTCACCTTTTCTTTGTCGATGATATACTTACATTTGGTAATATATATATAGGACACAATGGGAGGCCCTACGTAATATTTTCCTCCATTTTGGTGTGGCGTCTAGACTCATTGCAAATGGCTTGAAATCCTTTCTCATACACTCATCTGGTGACATGGTTGAGATACAACATATAGCTGATATTTTTGGAGTGGGCACTGTTACCCACCATTTTGTGGGTAATATCCCTAGAAGAATATTTTTTTCCAAGATGGTCCTCAACTGGAAACTAGAAGATCCTTGCAGCCGTCAACTAGCTCATTGTGTCATTTCTTCGCCACTTGAGCAAGCCATGTGGTCCCTCACCCATCTACCATGATCGTATGTTTGAAGGTGGACCTCCAGAATCTAAAGGTATGACTTTTCATTTTGAAATTGAGTTTTGTAGTTTACTTATCATGGATACTTCTGGGCATGGATTAATGGGCGGATTCGACGAAAAGAATGGGCCAGGTCTATGCTTCTATCCCCTAGACCCCTTTAGGAATTAACCTTTCATTCTAGTCCCTTGGGATCTCTTTTACTGAAAATTTGGTTTCAAGGATGGTATTTCAAGGGAAACCCTGATTTTGGTAGCGTGGTCCCGCTCCCTTATCTTCTTATATTACCCTCTTTCCACTCATTATTACCCCATCCATGATTTCTCCCACCTGGGTCCACATTCCTCCATCTGGTCCACATAGGGTCATCTCTCCCCTTCCCCTTGCCCACACCTTGGGTCATGGATTGGAGTGAAGCCTAGAGGTTCATGCAGCTAAAAAGAAAGTTAAAAGCATATATTGCCACATTCAATAGGAAAAGTACCACAAAATGCAAAATATGGTCGGGACAAAAACATTTAGCATGTGGGAAAAATCCAAGACATGAGCTCTACCCCATCAATGGCCATCGACCTGGTTCTAGCAGGTTCTATGAGCCTTCTTCATTTTATAAGAACCCATGATTGTACCAAACCCTGGTGGGCAATGAATCACCCCACCTTAAAGGGGGGAATTCACTACTATATCTTATACATCATCCTCTAAACCCTTGAGCTTCAAGAAGTTAATTGAATAAAATCATAAAAAGGAAAAGACATAAATAAGGGTGGAAAAATCAAGGTCGGGGCACCTCATGTACCACGATTGCTCCCTCCTACACCTTATAAACACCAAGTGTGGGATTCCCTCTTATTAGCTACCCTTGTGCCCCAGCATGTGACCAAGGGATGCCCCTTCTCATTCCCTACTTCATGCACCTATCTACCACATGCCACCACCTTTTAACGAATGTACCTTGACTACATTATTCCCTTTAGAAGAAGAAACCACCTAATAAGGTAATTAGTTAACCTCGTTGGGAGTTTAGGAGACATTGGCACATCCCGAAGCCCATTATGGAAGGGTGGACCATTTTTAAGTCCCCACCTATGGTCCATGATTAGGTAAGCTCATTTGCTTGATTTATCTAATGCCTTTTTGTACTGGAATCCTAGGGGATGCATTAGATCTTATGCGAGATTTTCGATGGTTTCCATTTGGGGTTTGGTCTCCCTATACGGGGTCCTAACCCTCCAAAGGTTTACACTGGCACGTGTAGGGTGAGCATTGAGAGCCATGGACCTCCACTGTAGTAGAGTACATTCCATGGATCCCCACATCCATTCAAAGATTTCTAGTGGTTCACTTATTGGACGATGAGAATGCACCTGATCCATCATGCCCAGTTAGCCCTAATATACACTACACACTTGGAAGATGATCCAAGACTTCTGCGATGATGTAGCATATCCTACATTATCATCCTAGCCCTTGAGGGCAACCTACAAGCATCTTCGATTTGTTTGGAGACCCATTAGGACATGTGTGTGCCCCCACAGTCATTTGGAGCACCATAAGTTATTAAAAGAGCCAACCCCTTGTCCACTACTTTTGAGGGCCATATTCTTCATTCTGAAAGCCATGGACCTCATTAGGCCTCTTAGAGGGTCCTACAACATGCATAAATTATTATTTGTCCTCTTGAGAGGCTTACTTTTTCATTTGTGAGCTAGTTTGGTGGGCTTATCACCAAAAGGTTGTATTATTAGCACATTATTTTATTTTTTGGCCTTATGTAGTCCAAGGAGGCTAATTCAAACTCCTTAGATGTGTATAAATACAAGTGAGGTGATATCATTTCTCATCATCACTTTGGATTGAATCTCTCTCTTCTTTAGAGAATATTGCACTTTTTATTGGGGGTGAATTGGAGCATTTATGGATGAATTTTGATGTATGCTTATTGGTTTATCTTCTCTTGGAGCTTCATTATTGTCATTTGTGAATGGTTGGATATACTCTATTGCATTGTAAGTATGAAATTTTGATGCTATTCTTTATTACTTTTTTCATATATGTTGGATGGGATTTTCATTGTTTTAAGGCTAATTGTTGCATGCAAAATGTTGCTTAGTATTGTGGGATTGTCTCTATCATAATGTTATCTCCATGCATTGGCCCTTGTAGTATGAAAAAAAATCTTAGAGGTAAAATTTGACCTTTACAAGTCATTCCTCTTGTGCATTTGAAGTGTAAAAGCTGCAAGATTTCTTTCACTTAACCTAGAGGGTTTGTGAAGTAATTTTGACGAATCCTTGATTAGAAACCAAGAAATATTACACATAATCAACATACATTCCATTCCCACAATTACTAAGGCATTGATCTACCAAGGGTGGTGACCAAAACTCCTATATTCTTCACCTTCGTCCAAGTCTACCCACATTGGGGTGCCTAGGGAATCAATTTCCTGATAGGTTAGCCACTACAAAAGTTTGATCTCCTAGGGTCTCCTATGATGGCCTCTCTTCTAGCCCTCCTCCATATTTGAAGACATTCTGACGGTGGATTTGGGAGAAAATCCAAGCCCTAGCCCTAGGACCAAAACTTTCCCTGTCATCCCCAAGGCTAGCACTTCCCAAGGTCAAACAACATCATTGAGTCAAATAATTTCTTTGATCCCTCCCACCTTGTCTAGGGTAAGAAAATCGTTGATTATTCCATACGTTATATTCTAAACCGGGTCCACTTGGTCCCATGTGGTCCCACTCCTTCAAGGGACTATTCTTCAAGAACCATCTAGGATACCAACTTAAACAAGGATTTAGGGTGTGGGAAACTCCTTTCAAAGTCTATCCTCATACACCTAACCCCCAAAATACTCCTCCTTTCCCTAGAAGCACATAGTACCTTGCTTAGAAAGAAAGCAAGTCCCATCCTTCAAAACCTTCTCGAAAAGGGTCTGGGTCACTCATATCCATTGACTTATCATTCATTTGTAACCCTATACATATCGGGTCTCCTCCCATCAGTGAAATTTCGTAAATAGAAGGGAGCCTTAGTTGAGGTGACAATGGGCTAAGACTCCATTTGTTGCCCTTGGCCTAGCATTCACCCTTAGGGATTCCCCTTTAAGTCCCCTACTCGTTTGAGTGGTAACAAGCACAATGCAACTTCAAGATGGGTCTTCATATTTAGGTTTCACATTAAATCCTTTTGTGTATCGATTGGAGGATTGGACTTGGTTACTCCACAAATTTGATAAAAAAATCTCAAAGGGGTGGACATTTCCCTAGCTCGCCCTGGGTGGGAGATACAACCTAATTCAATCTGTCCTACAACAACTTGCTACATATTGGATGCATATTTTTACTATCCCAGCTTATATCCTATCTAAAATTCGATCCATATTGGCCTGATTCTTGTGGCCAGGCGTTGGGGGGGAATCAAATATCATTTAATTGTTTGGGATACCATATAGAAGCCAAAATAACTTGGAAGTTGGGGGATACTGAACACATCGGATTTTGGCACATATTGGCTTATTAAATCACTCTGGCGTGCCTTATTCAGAGATGGAAATTGGCACAAATCATCTCAGCCAAATATCATTTACATAGGTTGATAATACATTGGATTAAAATGCAAGGAATCAGCATCAACATGGGTTCATATATATGGAGGGGTTTCCAAAAAGTGAAGGCATTGTTTTTGCAGAGGATTCGGTGGTCATTTGGTAATGGGTATTTGTTGACTATTGGGAGGGACCAGATTGTTGGAGTGTCGGATTCCACTACATTAAGGGAGGATATTATTGATTCTCTACATCATAGGGGTTTATTAATGTTATATTAGGTTATCAGCGGGTGGCATGGTGTACATCCTACTTGGAAAACAGCATCACACATTAGTTTTTCAAGACTACATGCTCAATATTGGGATCACTACATCATTACACTCAAAAGAGTCATATTGTGTCGAAGTGCGGGAGGAGATTCCCCTACATGGAATGAGCCTCTTAGGGAAGGGGTTGTGGTGGTCGCTGAAAATTATTACCAGTACATGTGTGACACACAGGAGTCCACATTAGCGAGGTGTTCCATGTCTATGTGGCGTTTAACGGTCCAATTAAAAATCATGTTGTTTAGCTGGATGGCATGGAGGAACAATATTCTAACATGGGACAATATGTGCATACGAGGCTTACAAGGTCCTTGGATGCCCCCTTTGCGGTGAGGATCTGGAAACTGTACTACATCTTTTTCTCATATGCAAGTTTTCCATTGAGATATGGGCAACCACTCTTTCCCATTTTAATATTTCTTACACGCATTTCACTTCATTAGAACAATGCCTTCGATGGGGGCTGGAAGGTAGTGGCATTAATCAATACACTCCCATATTTGTCATATGGGAGATTTGGAAGGTCTGAAATCATCTCATATTTCGAGGTCAAAAACTTAATGCTCACAATATTTGCTCCATGATTATTGATTGGACAGAATGTATGGAACCAAGGAAGAAGACTTACAAGGACCTGTCAGAGAGGTATTTGAGCTCACAAACCAGCCTGCTTGTTGGTATTATCGATGGTGTTGCAAAAGGGGGAGATGTGGTTGTGGTGCTTGGCTTCAAATTACTGAATATACCCACTACAAGCTGCATTGGTATGTGGGCTTGGGAACTAATACCAAGGCAGAATTGGTGGCATTATGGGGTTTGATATGGTTTGATACAGAAAAATCAAGTTCATAACATACATGTATATGGGGATTCCATGATTGTTATTCAAGGCATCTTGGGCGTCACGACATTTGACCCCCTTGATCTCAGTGGCTGGAAGGAACGAGTGGGTTCTCTCATTCATTCCTTCACAAATTTTGATATCCAACACATCTACAGAGAAAGAAATGTCACTGCAAACTCCCTATCCAAAATAGGGTTGGAGTATTTGAAAGGATACATATACTTCTCTTTTGTTTCTGATCGTGCATCCAATGTGGGGGGGTGCATCACTCTTCCATAGTCTATTTGGAAACAGTTGGTTTATTTTCTTAATACTCTTTTGTCATATGCAGTTAGTTTATTCTCCTCTTTGAACTTTAGTCAATATTACCCTTTTTATGACACAATAATGACATTTATTTAGATACAAAGGCTAGAAAATTTTTTTACTTCAAAACATAAATACTTGCTATGTTTGATACAGAAGTGCAGAAAAATGATAGATACATATGTAACTGGGTTTTTTCCCCTTTAATAAAATCCAGTTCTGTTTTTTTCTTCTGAAAAATTAAAGATAAAATTAAAATTAAAAAGATTAAAAAAAAAATTCTACAATTTAATTAACTTACATTATAAAAAAATATGATTTAATTATATAAAAAAGATGTAGTCTAATTTATAGACGAAATACTTATTTTCACTGGAATACAATTTCAAGCAAGAATGTGATTTTTTGTTGTTTAAAATATTTTTTTGAATGCATAAATAGATTCAAAACCCTAAAAAACTCATGGGCCACTCGAATTCTACAGATTTTATCTATGCCAAAGTTTAATTAAAAATAACCAAAAAAATACTTTGAAAAATACTATTTTGTATACAAGTTAGACTACGCCTATAAAAAAATTCCTTCTAATACATGATTGACTTAGTTCCAAAATATTCCCCAACATCAACTTCTAAGTTCTCACTGCATTGCTAGAAATATTATATTTCTTAAAATCTATGCCAATAAACAAAGTTCATAATGATAAACAATTATTTAAGTAATTAGAATCTTTGTTTTGTATTTATTAATTATCATCATATTCCAGCGAGGAATTGAACATAAACACATATTTACTTTGATTATTTAAAAGTTTTTATATATATTACCATTTAAAATACAAATTTAGTTACAAAATATTATTTTATTAAAACCAATTTATGAGTGTATCAAATTTTTTGTGAGTACAAATTTGGTTACAAAATATTATTTTGTTAAAACCAATTTATCAGTGTATCAAATTTTCTGCATACTAACAAAAACTAATTGAAATAAATAAATCAATCAATCAAATAAATAAAATACAATATGAAATGAGTTACTATAGTTGATTACACAATTATGGGTGAAAGTACATTCCACCCAATGATCAAATTTGAAGGGCAGGTCTTAATTTCATTTAGAAGGGTGTACATTTAGGTTTCCCTTCCATAATGAAAAGCATAAAAAAAGAAATTTAATTGACAACAATAAATTATCTTCCCATTTTTTTTAACACGTGGTGAATTGGTAACTGCTTGGACTAATCTAAGGGAGACCCCAGATCAACCCTCGTGGCTACCACTATAACATCAAGAGTATTTCTAGCAACCTGTAAGCCAGATATACCAAATATTATGATTTAGCAAGAGTTGAGACTCACAGATAAGGGAAGTCTACTCCTCGAGCCGAGATCATAGTAGGACACCAGGATTCTTCCCATTTCTGGTGAAAGTTTTGAAAGATCAAAGGGTGTGTTGATTGATCAATTTCGAGTTCCCCACCAGGCAATTCACTCCTTAAATTCTACACTTCCTTGAAATTATTTAAAACCTCATCAGGAGAATGATATGAAACCTCTGCAACCATGGATTTCATCCGGCCCAAAACATGTTGCAATGTCTGCCATGGCCTAACAATGCTACCTAGTACCCATCATGATTCTCATCAAATAGCTCCATATCCCTTTGTTTTTACCACTATTGTTAATGTTGGTTTCTTCACTGGATATAACATAGTCACCTTAACTACCATAGTCTACACTTGGGGGACTATACTAGAGAACCTCCTTAAAACTTCACAGCATCATCCCAAGGCCTTAATATCACCAAATTTGTTGAATATAAGCAACAAAAGTGAATTTGTGAGCCTGTCAAGGTGGTCTACAGATGAATTAAACCCCATGTTTGGATCAATATAGATATTCCTCAATATAGCACATAACCACATACAACTCAACTAGTTTAGGACTTGATCAGAAATTGCTTCGCAATCAAATGCAAATCTTCAAATCTTTGATACATCTTATATATCATGAATTCTCAAAATCATTTACACGAAGTCTCATACTATTATGGTTAGGAAAACCTATAAGAACCTTCATATTTATATCAAAACAAATAACAGTGATACTTATTCTAATGCAAATATTCAATCTTGTTCCATTTCGTGCAACCTCATATTATCCATTACCAAACCCAATCCCTTAGAAAAACTACAATAACCTCAACACAATGATTAAGCTCCAAATTTCTATGAATTACCACAACGATTCATACTAAACTCAGTATCATTAGAGCCCAGAAAACTCCAGAGTTAAGATGGGTCTAAGCTGGTATTTTAGCAGAGATCATATTATGATAATAGTTTTACCCCTTGCCTACTGCGAAAGATTGAACACCAAAATATTCAACATTTGTATCTTGGATTATTTGTTTTTGAGTTGATACTTCACTTGTTGTTTTATTAGAAGATTGATGGACATGAACAACAAAGAATATTTAGAGGAATATACTGCATGTTTAGCATGAAACAAGGATCATAAAAATTGCTTCCACCAGCTCTAAAGGAGAATTCAATCATTGCAAGAAGATATAACTTATATTCAGAGAGATTTATTCAATTTTGTCATCTCTGCCATTATTAGTAGGGCTACAGCTCGATCAAATTTTCAAAACTTGCTCTACAAAATTGCAATTCCATACTTTCTCAAGAACTATAAATGGTAGACTTTGGCAAGAGATGTAAATCAGATTGTCTTTGAATGTATAATAAGGTCATTTTCATTTTGTAACCTTATTTGGGATTATATACACTTGTAAAGAAGCATCATATATGACTTGCAATGTACTCATTCCGACATAATCTTGAAAAATCCATGCTACAAATTTAGGATGAGCTTCAATATAACTTTGATGGTTCGGAATTATAGTTTCTCAATATTTTGTCACTTCTAATTCAAGCAGGATATTGTTTAAGAATGTACATCAATCTAATAAAAGAAACACTGAAATTGCCTACATTTGAGAAACAATTTTCAAATTCTTGCCAGAAATATTCATGGCTGATTGTGCTCCTACATCATCCAACTAACAAGAAAACTTTAGTATAGTCCTTCCATCTGCATAATTAGACGAGGACCATTGATGCCTCCTTGTTGAAAGGTGATCCACATAAGTACTGACAGACAAGAAATGTTGTAATTAAATAATCATTTTGTTAGGTAATAGCTACTCAACTGGCTTGGCCAATTAGCCAATACCTAATTAGTTGTGTCTAAATATAGTTTTCCATTTTACTCCTATCATCTATGTAGCTCATCCCTCCCCTAGGTGACTAATGCAAGTTAGATTTATTGTGTATTGTACTTGCAATTGTGCATTTGTTATGTTTATCTGACAATCTATGCTTTCCAATAAATAAATTACTTAGACCTGTAACTAGTTAGCTCACATTACATAGAAGTACGTTTAAGGAAATAAATGGTACTTGCACGTATCTACTTAGTATTTATCATTATTTATTAGTTGAAAGAAAAGGCCTGGTTCATGTACCCTCAGTGTTTTTCTCCCCCGAAAATTCACATAGAAATTTGTTTCATCACATATCATTTTTTTCCCAAAAGAAAAAATCGAACTTTTTATTATCGGGATAAAAAGTTACAAGTATATGCCGCAACATTCAATTTGCTCTATAATTTGGAATCATAGAGCTCGCTAGAAGAGAAAACTAAGCCCCGTCCAGCTATACATGTAGGGAAAACCACTGAACAGATACATGCCTCCTCATATGAGGAAAGAACGGGCCAGTGCCCGTCCAGTTGGAGAGCTTGAAAAGAAAAAATTAAAAAGTTAAAAACAAGAAATATGAGGAAAGACCGCAGCGAGTACAAGGAGGAGAAATGAGAGAAATCATGACTTTCTCCCCTTTTTCTTCTCAACTTTTTGCCATTCTCCTTGGGATGGAATTATGGGAACAAGTTGAAGAGGATTTTCTTCGCCAGGTCGAGGATTTTCCTTGTCTGAATCAGAGGCTTCTGGAGAGTGCTGCCTTTTGGTTCCACTGATTTCCATTGAATTAAAGTTATTTCCCGATAGTGATTCCATAGGTTCTTGTGGGGATGCCTTCTGAGTTTTTGTTTGGTTGCTTTCATTCTGGACTAGTTCTTCCTCCTTATTATCTTCCTCCTCGTCTAAATCTATATAAGAGAATTTCCATCCCTTTTGATGGTTATTTGTTTTCTTCTTTCTGCGGCTATTCTTTTTGTATTCTGGACATGCATTTTGCAAATGTCCAGTTTGCCGACATATTCTGCACCTGAAAGCTGTATTTTCATAATCTAATGACTGCAACCAGCTATAGTCTTTGTAGTTCAGTTTAATGTTTCCCGGTAATCCTTTACTAAGGTCTACTTCCACACATATGTGTGCGACTTCAATTCTTTGTGTATCCATTTTGATAAATCTGCCTATGGAGTTGCCTATACATGCAAGTATATTTTGGTCCCAGAAGTGGATGGGGACGTTATGAAGGCGTACCCATACAGGCATCCGAGATACAACATAAGTGTTTGCGTCATACTCCGGGAACCATGGAGTAATAAAGAGACCCAAAGAGTCACAAAACCACGGTCCTTGCTGAAACACAAACTCTCTAATTTTTGGCGACTGAAATTTAACTATGAAAAATCCTTTTGAACAGAGGTGGATCTCATAGTCCAAAGACCAATTTGTGAGTATCCAATGAAACAGATCCAAGGGTTTGGGCCAAAACCCGTTAAATCGGCATATCATGGCTTGCTTTTCATAGCTGTCACATACCTTCTCTGCTTCTGTTGTATCGATTGTTAGTTCTGGAATTTGTTGCAGTTGTTCCACTATGTATGGACTTGGTTCTATTCCGGCCTGTGTTGGGATTGTCGAAGTAGCTTTCCCGCTTTGTAAAATATGCTTGTAGGACGCTCCTTCGCTTCTGTATTGCTGGTGCTGAGCTGGGTTGTGATTCGATTTGGATCCACTGCCTCCTTTTGTTGTTTTCTTGGTTGTTACACCTCCCCGTAGTCTCATATTGAGAATGATTGTAGATCCTGGCTTGATGTTGTACTCCTTCAAGGTTCTGTGATCCTGTAGCGATCTGCCCCCTGTTACTAGGTTTTGCTCGCTTGCCGGGTAGCCAATCTGGTTAGCTATGTTAGTTTTCAAATCTATTGCCTTATCTGTGTCATGATTCCAAATCAAGATTGTATTTCCCATGGGCGTTCTGACTAGGATTTGAAATCTATTGGAATCTGTCCCGGCAGGGGGGTCGGTGATGAGTGCCAGGGCGGATCTCACCATAGCTACCAGTCAATGCTTGTTGTTATATGCGCGGTGGCTCGGGTTGTGGAAGCTTAACATGTCCCTGTTCCATCGGCCTTTCCCACTCCAAAGATCCAAGGATTTTGGATCTTGGCATATCTTTCGTTTATTGGCAAAATCAATTAGATCCAGGCCAGATCTGAAATGTTTGAGCTTGTCCACTGTGGGAGAGAGCAGATCTGCACCATGCAACCCCCCTTCGTTGACTTCAGCGGCAGATCCAATGAAAAGACCTGTAGATCCAAAACCTACCACGCTCCGGATCCCCTTCCTTCTTTCCCCCATGTCGTTGCTCCGCACAATTGACTTCCCTAAGCGTTTCTGGGGTTGGCTCGCCCTAGCCCCTTTTGCAGTTGGCATATGCACTGCGTTAATTTTGAATTTCCCCTGATTTGGTACCCCCCTTCCACCGTGGCCGAGATATACCGCAGATATTTCCTCATGTGAAATCGAAGTGTTGTCCCGTGCACCATGGTTCGGTTCCTGCTTACCTGGGATGGCCTTTTCAGCTTCGTGCAGGTTGTGGCGGAGGGTTGTAGGGGCAGCCAGGGAGCAGCGTCCAAGAATCCTTCTAATTTCATCACATATCATACATGGGGTTGAGCTTATGTTAATTGGTAAAATCATTAAGACTGTAAACAAATTTTCTTTTAAGAGGCCCTTTAGTTTAGGAGTGTTAGGACCCAGAATTGACCAATTTTGACCTTATATTTCCATCATAATATTATCCTTTTCAGTCATAAGTTATAAGCTTTGATCACACAATGACTTGATCACCCCAAGGTATGGAGTAACCTCCCGCATATCTATATGTTTAATTGTTCACTGCATATTCGTAAGTACCTTTGTATTTATCTTGGGAAAGCTGACTAAATTGCTAAGTAATTGTCTTAAGCCCGTGGGAATTATAACCTATAGTTGCTGTAACACCAGAAACAACAACTACGCAGTTGCTGCAACACCAGAAGCAGAAACTATGCAGTTGATATAGTCAGCAACAGAAATCATCTAAAGCGGGTATTTTGCATCAGCTGGGAATAATAACGGCAACTATCTGAGGAACGTTGATGTGGCTGAATCAAGCAATTGTCCAAAGCAAGTAGAACACAGTTACCACGACTCAGAACCATAATAGCACGGGGAATCGGCGAGAGGAATGTGCGTATCCCAAGGAAGACGGTCGAAGACAGTTACCAGCTGTGTAACAGCCAGAACCTAAACAAAGAATATATCATCATATTGTTGCAACAGCATCTCTGTAATTCTTATTTTTGATTAAACGGGTCAACCAATTGAACTGTAACAATCTATTGTAATAGATGTCTCCTCTATAAAGAGGAGACATCTACATTAGTCAGAGGGGAGTCTGTAAGAGAAATTTGTGAGAATATCAGCAAGTCTGAACTTTATTGTACTCAATTTTTGACAGATGAATAGAAGAACGTTCTGAGTATTTAAACTATTCTCCGTGCTCTGGGGAATCTTGTGAGAGGGACTCGGCCCACCTTCCTCACAAGATTCACCCATTTACTTTGATGTCAAGTGTGTAAGTGTGTGATAGTTTCTTTCTGCAGATACTCTGTTTGGATTCTGTAGCATTACCTCTTGCAATTCTGTTTTGCTAGCACTCTGTTTTATTAAGTTATTTGAAGTTATGCAAGCGTGTTTCACCAGTGAATCTGAATGCAGTGTGTGTTAGCAATCTGATTCTAGGGGCAGGTGTTGAACGTCCTCGCTTGGAGGATAGGGTCCTGATCCTCTGCCAACAGAGCATCTATCTTTTTGTTTCCTAGATCTGTAATTTAAATTAATTCCTTTTATTTTATCAGCACTGTGATAACCTAGTATAAGAACTAAGTATACTACAGCTTTCGATGCTTTTAGAATTTAAGTACAAACAGTACGTAGTAGCCTTTGGAATAAAAAGACTTTCCCAGGTTGACAATTAATGTGGTACTTGATTGTTTAATTAATAAACAATTCAACTAGCCAACATTTTGGCGCCGTT
>APFE030471437.1:0-11176 GCA_000404065.3 Pinus taeda
GGCGCCTCCTGTGGCGTCTCCTGCGGCGCCTCCTGCGGCATCTCCTGCGGCGTCTCCTACGGCGCCTCCGCACTTCCGCAGCTATAGCGCTCGATCGAGAGATCACCTTTCACAGATTCGCTTTCCACTTCACTTTCATATAGATCGAGCTTTTGAAACAATAACCCAATATTTCAGATCTTAAGATATTCAACCCAAAAGCATACACAAGCCAAAATGATCTCCTTTGCTTTATATAGGCAAGCTCTTCCTCAAATCATGGACCAATACCACGGGCCAAAACCATAACAAACCAATACCATCAACTCAATACTAGGGATCAACACGTCTGTCGAGATGCCATTGTCCAAAAACCATAGGTTCAAATTCCAAGGACTAACTACCATGGACCAAAGGTAAGTTTTCCCACATGAAATAAACTTTTCTCTGCATAAAATTCCGTGAACTTTTCTCCACATGAAATAAACTTTTATAAACTTTTCTCTGCATAAAATTCCGTGAACTTTTCTCCCGCGTACTTCTTAATTCTCATCATATTGAGAGCCATGCCATGGGTGTTGCCATCAAGTACAACATCTGTAACATATAACCATACCAGAAACATAATGCCAACAACCTCAACATCAACCATTGACTAAGTCAACCCTTTCATAGATTTTTGATCTCTTAACCTTCTTTTTCGATGATTCTTGCCATGCTTTAGTCAACAATTTTACATTGGGTAAAGTATCCTCAGGGCTCTCTGGAATCAGCTTGGCCTGTAATAGGGTGTCATTGATTTATTATGTGGTATTGTTTGAAATGTCTCTGGCACTGAATATTTTCATTCTGCATGTTTGAGTCTTATTTCCCACTCTTGGAAAACAATCTCTTTTTGTGATTCTTTAGTTTTAGGGATATCAGTTGATCTTCCCTCAGTACTATCCTGCCAGCCTATAAAATCATAAACCTTCTCCTCGACTTCCCTACAGTATGTCCTCAAATCAAAAAATTGATTCACTAGTGAATCACTTGATTGACACAAGTCTTGGATAATGGCCAGTTTATGACAAAAAGCAACTTGTTGTTGAGCAAGGAGATTTTTTAGTTGTCCTACTTCCTTCTCGAACTCAACTATCTCAGGATTGAATTTTAATTGCCCAATCTTTTGTTAAAGTTCCTGGATTTTAATATCCCTGCTTTTTATATCATATTCATGTTGAATTTTTAGATTATCAAAGTTCATTTGCAGTTCTTCAAGCTATGCTTTCCATTGTTAAGCAATATATTGTTTTTTTCTTTCGAAACCTTGTTCTAACTACCTGATTCTTTCATCTTTCTCTCTTAGGATTTGCTGCACTTCAAAGGCTTTATTAATAGTTGCACTAGCATATGCTCTTGCAAATTGCAAAAGCCTTTTTAGATCCTCAACAGGAGTAACTTGAGCATATTTCCAAAGTACTTCAAAGGAAGCATTACTAGGGACTAAGGCTTGGGTTTGTTCAGTTATCTTCCTTTTTCTCTGTTTGTTGATCATTATTTATGTTTTGGACTATAAAATACATCAAGAGGAGGAATTTCCTCAATCTTCATAATGACCTCAGAGGTTGGAAATAACAGGATACCTTCCAAATCATTAGTTTCCAAATATTTATTGGAAGCCTCAATAGTAAGCGAGGTCTTCTCTGTGACTTTAGAGGTCTGTGTGATCTTCATTTGGAATGGAGTCTTCATATTTTTAAGGTCTGTTTCTTTAGTAAACTACTCCCAAATTGCATCCAGATTCTTATTTGTTAGAGTTTCTTCTACCTGTGGAGAAAAAGAAGCACATGTCTCTTTTGTATGAGCTACATCAGGGACCTGTGATGTGCTTTCTGAAACTCTATCTTGCTCAATGTTTTATTGATGAAGCTTCAACAAATCCGTAGGTAAGTGGGCTATCCTTCTATTCTTGTACTGATTAAACTGAATCAATTCTTTAGGGCTCAAATATGTTGCTACTTGTTTCTCAACTTTTGCATAGTCAGAATTTGATTCAAATAAACCATCAAACTTATCTGCTTCATTTGTGAATTGCCTAATTTTTGTCTGAATAGTAACATTCTTGGCAGTATCATTAGGATCATACTGCCTATTGGGAATGGTTGGGAAATTTAGACGTTGAATTTCTTCAATCTCTAGAGTAGCATGCCTGAAATTTTCAAGAGAATAGACACCACATTGAAGGGGAAAGCTAGGCCACATTGTCTTTTTATTATCTTTCATAACTTTTGAAAGGTCATTCCCTACATTTTGGTAGGTTATCTCTTGGACTAGGAGTTTGTCAGGAACATAAAGGGGAAACACATGAGGGTGTGCAAGACTACCAAATATCTAGATATAGGTGAAGGATTATTTTCCAAACCATCTTCCAATTGATAATAAATCATTATTGGCTTTAGGTGAAATCCTAGGAGCTCTCTCATTAAAGACATTTTGGTGGATTGGTAGCATAATGCCATGGCAAATTTTGTAGAGATGAGGCTAGTATTTCGATTACCATAGTATGTTATAGTAGATATGTATAGGAATAGCACCTTCTATGGTCAATTTGCATCCCATAGATGTAAAATCAGAAGTGAAATAGACAGTCCATTATGTAGACACTCATGTAGAAAAAGGGAACGATGTTCTAAAAAAAGTGCACTTTTTCCTATAATTCAGGATTTGGGTCCTTATGGTATCAGAAAACATGGTTACCCAATCCATAACATAACCATATAAATCATCATCAATTAAGGGTACCCATTGGTCTGAGAACTTTTGGATATTAGAGTAACCAAACAATCTACACATCATCGCAGATATATAACAGTATGGTCCAAAAATGGAAGCAATAACATACATACCCTTATCCTCACTTTTGTGTTTGTTGGGATCCCTTCTCCAACATTTGATAACCTCTAACTGATATTCATTTTCTTTCATGAATTTCTCTATAAATTGCTTTTTGTATTTCTTTTGGGGCAGCGATAGCTGGTACATCTTGCTTAAATCATTGCTAGTGAATGACCCAATAAATGTATTCCTCTTGGCCATGAAATTCTTGTCTGCAATATTTAAATGGTAAATAACCCATCTAATCATATCAATATAGGGTAACGTTAGTTCCAGCTGTAATCCTATGCATGAATGAATTGGCGACATCACTATAATTAGTTTTAGAAACATGGAGAGAATTCTCGGCTATAATTGTTTTCCCTGTGACCCTGGGTTCATCGTCTTCAGAGAGCTTATAAATGGCCTCCAAAGAAGAGCTTCCAGTGTTGAGGGTTTAGATTGTATCTGAGAATAGCGTAGGAATTTCAGTAGCCTTGAGTGGAGGAGCGATTGGATGTTTTTGAGCAACTGGTTTCTTCCTGGGTTTAGTTTCCCTAGACATTTACGTTGAGTTTTTCTTATTGGCACTGGCCTACAAAGATAAGTACAAGAATAAGCGGAAAATTTATAACTAAAGAATTACTTAAAGTGAATAACTAGTTTCATATGAATCTATGTCTTTTATGAGCAAAATCTTATGATATCGTTTCACAATAATGAAATGATTAATAACTTTGAAATCATAAATTCATTACATTCGGTCATCAAATGATAAAATGTGGATTCACATGGGGCTTGGTACACATCAACATATCAAAGCATTTTATCGGAGAAATATTATGGTTGTATCATTGAAACATTCAATATTCTCATCCTCCAATAGGCTTTTAGAGTGTAATGGCCAAAAATATAGGCGGGAAGATTTATCGAAGGTTTGATATCAGGGTTGTGAAAGGATAATAACTGATTGGAAGTCCTGATATGAAAGTTCTGATATGAGTAGTGAGAGGTTTATCGGAGATCGGAGGTTTGGGAATATTAGAGATCGGTGATCAGAGTATCGGAGATGTGTGGATATTGTAGTATCAGTGAAGTTACTTATCGGAGGATGAGCGGGAACGGATATCAGAGATCAGCGGATCGAGAAATCGAAGATTAGTGATATGAGGTTCATGTTGAAAAAATCGATATTTAAGAGCTCCAATAATGTTATGTGGCAATCTTGTGGGGTCGGGCTTTTATTATTATATTTGCAAAGAAGCGCTTTATAACTTTTACGCTTAAAACATTTGAAAACTTCAATTAGGGAAAGTTTAATTGCAACTTATCCAAAGGGGACATGTTACAATGTTCCGATAAAATTCTTTCGATAATAATTTTTAAACGAAAGCTAATGGGTAATTTATTTACGAATATGTCTTGTGGGCCTAAGATTTGATATAAAGGTTCTAATAAGGGAGATTTCTCATTTAATCAAGTTTTTTGGAAAAATGAAACTAATATTGTCTTATTTTATTGAAACTTAAAATATTTTATCCTAAATTTAAAAGGGTTCCATTATTTATTAGTTCTACTATTAACCTTAATGGGGAGGTTGTTGAGTAGTACAACACAACCTTAGATCATAATTTTCTTGCAAATTTTTAACAAACTCTTCTCTTATCAAAGACTTATGATATAACTTTAATATGTGCCCATTGTCAAGGAAGGTGATCCCTTATTCATCAATAGTCTTAATTCTAACTACCCCATTATCAAAAACAATTTTTATTTCATAAGGACCAAGCCAATGGCTTTGAAATTTCCCTTGAAAATATTTAAACTTGGAATCAAAGAGAAGAGCCCAATCACTTGGCTTGAAATTTTTGACTTTGATGAACTTATCATGTCGCCTTGTCCTTTGTTGTTGGATTATGTTTGTTCTTTGTATGACAACTTGTCATATCTCATATAATTCATTCAGTTGTTCCATACTTTTTTTTTCTAGCTTCAGAGAGTTCAAGCCCCAACTTTGTTGTTTTATTAAAGGTTTCCACTTGGAATTCAATAGCGTTGAGAAATGGAAACAAGAAATTCCAGTTTAATTTGTCCTTGAATTAAAATGAGAATTAAAATCGAATTTTATTCTCATAGCAACTTGTAAATATTTAATTAAGTTTAATTAACTTAATTAGCTTAGGAATTTCAAGTTGGAAGTCTTTCAGAAGTCATGTATATGTTCTCCCTAAGTTTTAGGTGTCCAATATGAGTTTAATTGTGAATTTTAATTAGATAACTCAGTTGACTGAGTTATGTTTAGTTAAATTAGTTCCAAATAGTTTGTGGAACTAATAGAGAGTTAACAATCAGTTGGTGCACTAATGCATTCACTAGTGATACTCCAGTTAACTGAAGATTCCCTCATCAGAAACTCATGCATGTCAATTCTGAAAAAGGCCCAATTGAGACTAGAGTGCAAGGGTAGTGTATTATCAGTTGTATGATTTACTGAGTTTTATAGATCATTCATGCAATCAGGAACTGAACCTATTTTGGATTGCATAGTTTTGGATGCACTGGATTCCCATTAATATGAGTTATTCATCCATAGGAACTGCGCAAGGAAATAGGGGCTTGGAGAGCTGCAAAATTGGCTAAGTTTTGGCCAAGAGCTTGCTTGTGAGCAGAGAGATTGATCATGCTGAATGTTGGGATTGTTCTTGTGAGAACAAGAATTGTATTATCATCTTGGATTTCTTATTTAATGCAATACAAATAGTGGGGTTTTGAGTTGTGGCTTTCCCCATGAAAACTTATTGTGTTATGTGCCATTGTTTTATCTTCCCCTTGTCGATTATTATTTTCATCGATCTATTAGCTTCCGCTGGTTGAAAGTAGAAGTAGATTCTTGTCCTATGATTTAGTAAATTGCATGAGCTTGTGAATCTACAGGATTTTCTACAAATAGGAAGTAAAACTTGCTTCCCATAGACAAGCTCATAAGGTGTGTGTCTAGTAGTATTTCTCCATGTGGTACAATATGTCTAGAGTGATTTTAGAAGCCTATCTTCCCAGTCCCTTTTATGTAAATGTACAGTCTTGGTTAGTGTAGCTTTAAGTACTTTTTTGGAGGATTCCACTTCCCCATTGGCTTGTGGATGGTATGGAGTAGATTTGTGATGCATGGTCTTGTACTACTCCATAATATTCTGCACCAGCTTCAATGTAAATTGAGCACCCTGATATATTACAATTTCTATTAGAACACTAATCGAGTGAAAATATCCTCAAAAACAAATGTAACTACAACATTTTCAGTAGCAAAAAATAAGTCACTTAGCTTCTACCCATTTTGTAACAAATATGTGCAAACAAGTATATACCTCTTTTGTCTGGATGGAAGGTTGATGGGTCCAACAAAATCTAGAGCCCATTTCTCAAAAGTCTATATTAATACTTATGGTCATAGAGGCATCTCATCTGATTAAATAGGCCTCCCTAAACTTTGGCAGTTATCACATCTTTTGACATATTCATTGGCATCCTTGAAAAGGGAAGGCCAATAATATAAAAAAATAAACACTTTATATGTAGTCCTTCTACCAGCAAAGTGTCCTCCAAATGGTTCATCATGGTAGGATTTTAATATCTAAAGTACTTCACCTTCTCGAACACATCTTTGGATGATCAAATTAGTTCCATTTAAGTACAGTTCCCCATCTATATAAGAATAGGGTGCACTGGCTTTGATGACTTTCAACTTTTCTTTGGTTGATAATTGAGGAGGAGATTTTCTTGTAGCTAAATAGTTAGCAATATCTGCAAACCAATGAGTTCTAATAGATATTGCAAGATATATTCTTCGGGAACATTATCTATTACAAGAGTGACATTATTATCAGTTTGCATACTGGAAAGGAAATCAACAACTGTGTTTTCTTTTCCTGACCTATTTAAAATGGTAATATTGAATTCTTGCAAAAATAAAATCCATCTAAGGATCCTGCCATTTTTAATTGGTTTATTCATTAAATACCTAATAGCATAATGATTTGTATGAATGAAAGTCTCATAACCAGTGACATAATGTCTAAACTTATTAATGGCATGAACAACAGCTAAAAACTCATTTTTTGTAACTGCGTAATTTAACTTTGCAATAGTCAAATTTTTACTTGTATAATAAATAACATAAGGATTCAAGTATTTTTGTCCCAGTATAGATACCAAAGTTGTATATGAAGCTTCAATAGAAATATGAAATGGGAGAGACCAATTTGGTCCTCTTAAAATTGGTGCTTCAGAAATTTTTTGTTTCAATGATTAAAAAGATTTTTGGTAGTCAGAGTTCCAAACAAATTCACAATGTTTTGCTAAAAGTTTGAAAAGTGGCGAAGCTATTTTTGTGAAGTTTTCTATAAACCTTCTATAATATCCTGTGAAACCAAGAAAACTTTTGACATCTCATTGGCATGTTGGTACTGAAGCTGGAAATTACTTCAACCTTTGATGTATCCACTTTGATTCCAACACCTGAAATATGGTGGCCGAAAAAAATTCCTTTGTTAAACATCATAAAACATTTTCCATGACTTAATGAAATATTTTCTTCTTTGCATCTAGTAATAACTTTTTCTATTTTTTCCATAACTTCTTCAAAAGTATTTCCATAGATAGTAAGTCATCCATATAAACTTCTACCCAATCATGGATCAAGTTAGAAAAGATATCTAATATTGTTTTGTAGAATGTAGCAGGTGTATTATATAAACCAAAAGGAAGTGCCTTGCAAGCATACATACCCCATGGACATGTAAAAGTTGTTTTGTCTTGATCTTTAAGTGTGAACTGAGTTTGATTATATCCACTGAAACCATCAAGAAATGAAAAATATTTCTTCCTTTCTAAAGCATCTAATACTTGATCAATAAAAGGTAGTGGAAAATGATCTTTTAGAGTAGTTGTGTTTAATTATTGATAATCTATGCATACACTCCACTTTCCATTCTTTTTAGGCACAATCACCAAGGGTGAAACCCATTGGCTATCTGAAATTGGGTAAATGAATTCACATTAAACAATTTTTGTAGTTCCTCTTTAACAATTTCTCTCAAATTAGGTTTCATCCTTCTCAGAGATTGTCTCACTAGTTTGGCATTTTCTTGAATATAAATATGATGCATACATGTATTTGGATCAATACCTTTCATGTCAGTATATTCCCATGCAAATGCAAAGGAATGTTTTTGTAACACCTTTATCAATTGTTTCTTTTGAAATTCTTCTAAGTTATTATTAATGTTTAATGCTTTTCCCGGATAAATTTCTACCAAATAATTTCCAAACTTCTCCATAGAGTTTAATGATACTTTGAATTGTCTAGATGCAAAATATTAAATTCCATAGTCTTCTTGAAAACTTTGATCTAGCATGTGTACACAATAATTTTACTCACAATATGAAGAAAAATCATGATTGTTCATTAAATTTACTAATTAATCATCTTCATCATTTTGTGAAATAGTTAATAATGGTTGAATGTTTTCAAAGTCTTCATCATCATCATCTTTAATCCAGACTTCATTCTCTATTTCAGTTATTATTTTGGCACGTGGATATAATGTGAATTTCTTAGTAGAATTGCCATTAGAAATGAACATATCACCATATCTACAACTTATAAATGCATTAGTTGTAGCAAACCATGGTCTACCAAGGATCAGTGGGTGTACTCCTAGATTATTTTTGGGAGTTAATATCATAAAGTTGACAAGATACTCCATGAATCTAAGGATATTGATACATCTTCTAATATGCCATCAGGTTTAATAGCAAGTCTATATGATAATTGCAATAAAGTTGGGGTATATTGAAGATTAGTTAACCTTAATTGATCCATATTATTCTTACTTGTGATATTAATACTTGCACCTAAATCAATCAAATTGTTTGTAATTTCAATACCATTGATGTGGAATTTTACAATGGGGCTACCTGGATCTAAATATTTTTCAATTATTGATTTCCCCATCATAATATTTGCAATTTTCTGTACCAATTGAATCTTTTTAACGTCTTTTCTTTTTTCTTCTTGGTTTCTTGATACACAACTCCTTTATTGTATTTACAAAGATAGATATTTTCTTTGTAACTTGAAGCAATGGAATTTTGATGAAAATATTTTTCAATTCATCTAGCATGTTATAATCAGGTAAAATTATTTTCCTTCCTTTTCCTTTATCAATTTGAAGTCTCTCAGGAAAAGGAAGATTTTATAAGCAGATAGAAGATTGGTCAGCTATAGAAATTGTAGGAGTTGATTTTATTTGGTTGCCATCTAATTGTATAGGAATATCTTCCTTTGGAGGGGTCTTTTCTTGATCAAGAAATGTCTCCTTTTTAGAAATTGTATCCTATTTATATTCTTGGATGACAACTGAGGATGTTTTCTTTTACGAAAATCAACCGGATATAAATTGGACATAATTTAAATCTAGAAGAGTTATTATGCAAGCTTGAAAAATTTGGCCCTCAACATTATCGATGTGTTGTTTATTATTCAGATTCAGCAGTGATTATGTAGGTACCTAATTAGATTTATGAAGAAATGAATTAGACGGTAGTGGAAGTGGCTAACTTGAAGTCAATTGAGGTTGGAATTATGGTTGGCGAGATTGTGGAGGTTGGGAAGGAGAATAATACTAAGGTTGGTTTTGAGTGATGCAGCCCAGCCTCTCCAGGCCGCAACTACCAGGATCTCTTTAACCAAACATATAAAATCTTGGTTCATTTCAATTTATAACATTCATGTTTGTTAACTCACAGCACCCTTCATGAAAACTCTTAAAACAAACATAGTAAAAATGGTCTTGCGGGACAGCAATTTCAAGCCTTTAACTACGATGCTTATTCCTCCAATATCGCCCGCAGTCTATACTCGTATGTGCAGCCCATTTAAGGACTACCTTCAATCGATTGATAAATCAGTTGTTCTCACTTTGGACTTTAAATATCAGTTTCAAACCCCTGCTAAAAGAAACCGGCATTGTTAATGCAATGCATGGAATTTAAAATATAATAAGGGCGTCGTTGTATATAAAGGCAGCAATTTACCACGGCAACTTGTGTATATACCAATCGCTCAGCTAAGGTGACAGGCGGAATTGTATCAACGCAATCTTCAACTCGGCGACCGATCAATCCAAGTAGATACAATTTATGCAGCCTCCGCACAGGTGGTTCGACGATCCACCTCCACAATACCTTGGGTAAAGCGCAACGGGTTAAACCTGTCATCAACTAAAATCAAACTGCAGTTATCATTAAAAATACAGCGTGTGATCGCTGTTTACACCTCCAGTCATTCCACAATCCACGCGTAAGTGCACACATCGGACAGCTCCACTCATAACAAAGATGGGGCGCAAGGGTTAATAAGAACAGGTTCACTCTCAGTACATCTGCAAACAAATCCCTTGCATAACAACTGATTTAGTTATAATAACACTAATGACGCCACGCATCAAGAGTTAGCACATACGCTAAGTGCGCCCAAGAAAACGCCATAACCAGATTAACACACCCGCACTTCACACGGGTTCAACATTTTAAAACATCAAGTATCACCGTAATTGCTATGCCAACCAACACCTCTACAATTCAGGCTCAATACCTTCACCGTGGTGCTGTTCTGCTATCCTTGTCACGCTACGCTCTTTCAGAATACGCTTTATAAGTCGGAATTCAACCAACAGTTCTAACGAACTGTCAACACAATCTTCTATTTCCTCAGTGATGGTTATATAGCTGGCCCGATGTCATATACACAGTGTCATCTGGATATATCGCCCTTAGCCTGGCAGTTTTTCCTTCAATGCAATATGTATAGATATGTCTTCATTATATTATCCACCTCCAACGATGGTCACGCTTTGACCCTCTTAAACAATCATAGTTATATGTATATAACAGTCACATGCATCCAGATTCAAGCATAAAATAAAGAACGAGTCACAGCAGTTTTGGTTATCGGCGTTGATGACTGACCTGTCTGTTATTATAAACACCGGCTTATATCCTCCAACATTAGATATACAAGGACTAACCTCATCAAACCTGCGTATATGCAATCAAAATTGCCTCTCTATAACAGTCCACACAGCAAGCATATAATTGATGCATTTTCAAAGGTTATTAACATCTGCATACACTATACCAACTTACGCTAACTGCAGGCAGTTCTCGTTCTTAAATTGTGAAGATCGATGGCGCTACCATGTACACAGGCGCAGCTTCTTCAAGAATCAATTGCCACATATATTCGCACCTCCACTTCCAATCCTCGTCCCCTGTCGCACTA
>APFE030471446.1:0-14005 GCA_000404065.3 Pinus taeda
TTTTTTAATAGTAATTTGGAAATATAATTGTGAAATCTATTTTTATTAAACAAAAACATTGAAAATATGAGGTAGAATATAAAATTAATTAAAAATTTTGAGTATCTACTAAATTATACATGTCCATATTTGTGAAATAGTAAATTTTGAAGCTTAATTCTAAAATTTATAGTTTCACTAAACATAAATTTTAGAATATAAAGTGAGAAAGAACAACACAACATAATAATAAAGATATAAATTCTAAATTACACATGTAAACCATTATAAATATAAATTGATTTGCAATAGTAGAAAAAACATTAAATAATTTAATGTAAATTGGAAAATAACAACTCATCATAAATATATAGATTCCAAGTTGGTTGTACTTATAACACAAATTAACTTTTGATATATTATATTAGCCTTGTCTTTTTTTTCCCATGGAAAAATCAGTAATTTCATTAATAATAAGAAATTACATTTTGTAGATGCATATGCATATTCGGATATTTCTATCGATGGATAACTACTTCTATAGAAGCATCAATGCCTACTACCAGAATCGATGCAGCTTGGTAGTAGCCTAAATAGAGTTTGCGAGAAAGAGCCCAAAATATATCAAAAGAAACAACATTATAAATATTATCTTAAACCACCCAGGGAGATAATACCAAAATCATATACTGTGGTAATCATAATATGGCTGCATATCAGTTCATAAACAACAAAATAAATATGTACAATAATATGATATCAGTATCCAATTATTAGTCCAAAAAGTCCATAAAAGGCCTGTGATAGTATATTGGCTTTGTCTTTATTAAATATACAAAATTTAAAATATGAAGTGCATCTTAAAATTAATTAGAAATATGTACAATAATATGATATCAGTATCCAATTATTAGTCCAAAAAGTCCATAAAAGGCCTGTGATAGTATATTGGCTTTGTCTTTATTAAATATACAAAATTTAAAATATGAAGTGCATCTTAAAATTAATTAGAAAAAAATGGATATGCATAAAATTATCCATGTTCATTGTGAAACAAAAAATTTTGAAATGTAAATTGTAAAATTTATTTAATTAATATAGAAATTTAAGTTAAGTAGAAAATAACAACAAAACATAATTTAATTTAAAATATGAAGCTCATCCTAAATAATTAGAAAAAATGGATATGCATCAATTATCCATATTCATTATGAGACAACAAATTTTGAAATGTAATTGTAAAATTTATTTTTATTAAACATAAAAAAAAAATTAAAATGTGAAGTGGAAAATAATAACAAAAAATCAATTTATAAATTAGAATTTCTACATTTAGTTGAAATTAGAGATATCCTTATTTGAAAAATAATAAATATTGAAATATAATTCTAAAATGTATCTTTGTTGAACATTAAATTCTTAAAATGTAAAGTATATAATAAATTTAATTTGAAAAATTGATTGTGCATTTAATTAGAGATATCACAAGAAATCATATCCTCTCGGTTGGGTTTGTGATAATGCGAAGTTACAATTGACAAAACAGTGTAAACTTAGATTTGCTATAACTTTGAAATTTATTGATGAGGTTAAGTTACATGTGGTTCCTCTTGATATTTATGGAATTGTTTTGGGGAGCCCTTATTTGTATGAAAGGAAAGCCATATTCTTCATGCAAGTGAACAAATATCACCTCACCAAATATGGGGTTGATTATATTAAGAAGCACTTGTACTATGAAGATTATTTTATCCTTTAATATTGTAGGAAAAATGAAGCGACTCATTAATGCTAGCAAGGATTTTGTACTTCTAGTTGTGAAAGTAAAGGATATTGGACAATTTGATTCTTTTAAGGGTTATGAACCATCTCATAACAATGAATTGGTTAAACTTATTTCTAACTATCATGATATTTTTTAGCAGCATGAAGGATTACCTCCTAAGGGGGAGATACAACATGAACTTCACCTATAGGAAGGTTCCCCTCTTCCTAATATTGGACTATACAGGATGTCTATAGATTGAAAGTGTAGAGATTAAGAAGAAATTTCAAGATTTGCTTGAGAAGGGAGTCATCAAACCTAGTTCCTTTCCACTTGGATCACCTATTGTGATGGTATCGAAGAAGGATGGTACATGGAGAATGTGTGTTTGTTTTCATGAGTTAAATGAGATAATAGTAAGGAATTGATACCATCTTCATCGTATCGATGATTTTTTAGATTAGTTGAAAGATGCAACTTACTTTACTAAGAGAGGCTTATGAAGTGGTTATCATCAGATTCAGATTGCAAAAGATGATGTTTGGAAAACCTCTTTCAAAATAAAGAAGGGTTTGTTTGAATGTTTAGTGATGCCTTTTGGGGTCTGTAACACTCTAAAAACTTTTATGTGTGTAATGAATGGTGTATTTTGGTAATTCATTGATGACTTTGTGATTGTCTATCTAGATGATATTCGAGTACTTAGCAGAACTTGGGATGAGCATGTCAAGCGTGTTGATCTAGGTGGATGTGGTGAGCCACCTACCTATTCCACTTGGACCCCCACCACAGTCTCTTTCAATATTTTAGTTTCCTTATTGTAGCATAGTTTAATATTTTTGGCACTTTTTCAGGTCCTGAACTTCCAAAGCCATTTTGAGGCCCTAAACGACATTTTTTTAGGAAATAAGGGCCAAAATTTGAACTTAACCAGTGTTGGACACTCGAAAGTTGTATTCCTTACATAGATATTTCTAACAAGGTATTGTGCGTGTCAAACGAAGATCATATGCCAAAGTTACGACCCTAGGAAGTTGATGTACCAATTTACGGAAATGTGGCCCATAGTTTGGCGCTTAATCTCCTAGTGTTATGTTTTTGGATGTTTAGGGTTTTCCATTGTTTCTCAATAATATATAGGCCTTTGAGCCTCATTGTAACACAATTCAGAGGCATGTAGCCACCACATCTCTTCTCAGAGATAAGCTACCATCGCGTGAGCTAGTCTCATTTCCATTTTGTTTGTAAGCATTTTTATGTTCTTAGATATTAATGAAATGAAGTTATATTTATGTTGCATCTCTGTGTTTATGGTTATATCTATAATTTGTTACGTTCGTGTTTATATCCAAATCAGTGGTTCCAAAGAAATATGTTCTTTCTTTGTTTTTCTTTGCATGTCCCCAATGAGGTTGGGATATAAGGAGTTAGGGCTTGAAATGGTCGAACCTTTGCAAGACTAACATCGCAAATCGCAACAGCCTCCCATGGCGAAAGAAAAAAAGACTACGGGGAAGGAGATCCTATCAAAATCTTGCTCGAAGAAGCCCTCGAGCGATAAAGGAACGTGATGATGGACAACTTTGCCCAGATCCTTGAGCGGTTGCCCAGGGGCAACACATCTACTCTCGAAGTGCCACACCCTTTAAGGTACAATTTAACTTTGACATTCCCATATTTGAGCGTCAAATAGATGCAAGCACTGTAGATAAATGGTTAAAATTGCTAGAAGGATATTTTATGCTCATGATTTTTCGAGCCAGGAAAATATTACTTTTGCACTTCTCAAAGATGACCCCCATGTCAAGGACTGGTGGGAAACTTACTGTGAGAAAAATGACGAGAGGAAACCCTTACTATTTTTAATGCACCCACTTGGAATTCATTCTGGGATGCCATCAAGGAGTAGTACTACCATGTCAGGCGCTATGAGGATAAATACATAAAATGGACCATGCTATGGTAGCGAAGGGACCAAGACATGCTGGATTTTACAAATATTTCTCATGCCCTTTGCATGAAGTTGGGTATCAAGGATTTTGAGCAGAATTTGATGCTCAAATACTGTGACTACCTATACGAGTACATCCAGGATGAGATGGATTTCTTGGAGATCTTCTTGCTCGACACAACGTACTGATACACTATTAAGAATGAGCAGAAGTTTAAACAAAAGAAGTGAGACTTTGGATCTGTGAATCCCAAGCAAGGGAAAGGCACCCCCAAATTGGAGGACAAAGGACAAAGCCAAGGTGGGGTGACCCAAGACAACCCGTCAAAGCCGCAAGAAAATAAAAACACCACGAAGTCAAAGGACACAACAAAGTGGTGTGAGTTTCATAAGAGCCCCACTCACAAAACAAATGAGTGTGAGGCCAAACAATCATTGGTGGCCGAGTTAAAGGCTTCAGACGCATGTTTTGACTCTGAGTCAGAACCTGACAAGAGGAATGATAAAGGGAAGTAGATTACTAATGAGGAGCCGAACGCCATTGTTTCCACCACTAAGATCTAGAAGATTGAGCTTGAAGCTTTAGAGGAGGGGGAATGCCTCTTCCACTCACAGATGTGGGTGAAGGGTTCTTCGCTGCAGTTAATTTTCAAAAGTGGGAACCAAAAGAATCTCATTTCAGTAGAGGTCGTGAAGTAGTTGGTACTATCGACTACACCACACCTACAGCCATATAGTATTGAGTGGATGCACCAAGGATGAGATCTCCAAGTCAACTAGCATTATCGCCTTCCCTATAGCATCAAGTCCTTCACACGTGAGGTATTGTGTGATGTTGCACCTCTTAATATTTGTGATGTATTAATAGGCCAATCATACTTGTGGAAGCGACATGATTTGTATGAGTCAAGGCTTCACGCTGTTATCATTTATTTGGGTACTACATTATACAAGATATCGGAGGTAGCCCCACCTGCCGCCACCTCTTTGATCTCTATTAAGAAATGTAGTAAGATCATCTCCTAGACTAGGAAATTCATTTTCTTTCTAGTTCTCTCTCAAAGTAAGTGGAAGATTGGAGCCACATTTATGGCCCCCGGGAAGGGTTCCTCCACGCAGCAGAAGCAAGTGGATATGGTCATGAAAGAGTACAAGGACATCTTCTCCTCACCCACAGGAGTACCATTGCACTGTCAAGTGAAGCATTCATTTGATCTCACTCCTACAACACCTCTACCCAATGAGCGATATATCATTGCTCCATTGTGGAAAATTCCAAGTACAAGCGAAAATATGATGAACATCGGGTGCCACACAAGTTTCAGCTGGGAGACAAAGTTTAGTTGCATTTGCAGAAAGAACACCTTATGAGAGCCCACTACAAACTCAGACCACTTCGATATGGTCCTTACACCATTACTAATATTGTGGGAGAAAATTCTTTGGAGTGTAGCATTCCCCCATTCCTTATTTTGCACCAAGTGTTCAATGTGTACCACCTTCGACCATTCTTCCTACCATTACTGGAGACATCAGGCATTGCAGAACAGCTCACATGAGCAGAAGTTTCCCCATCTCATGGAGGCACTCAATGAAATGGGGACCATTACTTCCTAAGGGGGGAGGATTGATCCAGGTGGATGTGGGTGGCCACCTACCTATTCCACTTTGACCTCCACCACTATCTCTTTCAGTATTTCAATTTCCTTAATTGTAGCATAGTTTACTATTTTTGACAGTTTTTTGGGTCCTGAACTTTTGGAGTCGTTTTGAGGCCCTAAACAATGTTTTTTAGGCAAACTGGGGCCATCATGGGAACTCAATTGGTGTTGGATACTCAAAAGGTGTAGACTTTAGATAGATATTTCTAATGAGGTATTGTGCATGTAAAACGTAGATCATATGCCAAAGTTACGACCCCGAGAAGTTGACGTACCAATTTACCCAAACGGAACCCATAGTTTGGCGCTTCATCTCCTAGAGTTAGGTTTTTGGATGTTTCGAGTTTTCCATTGTTTCTCAATAATAAATAGGTCTTTGAGCCTCATTCTAACACAGTTCATAGGCATGTAGCCACCACATCTCTTCTGAGAGATAAACTACCATCGCCCGAGCTAGTCTCATTTCCATTTTGTTTGTAAGCATATTTATGTTCTTTGATATGAATGAAAGGAAGTTTTATTTCTCCTACATCTCTATGTTTATGGTTATACTTGTAATTTTTTGTATTCTAGTTTAAATACGGATCACATGTCACGCAAGTATTCAATACTTTGAAAAGGAGAAGTTATATGTGAAATTGTTGAAGTGTAAATTTAGTAATACAAATCATAAAATTTGGATTCAGGGTTTCTCATGTTCAACCCCATTTTCATTGATGACATACTGGTCAAACCCTTATTATGAATTTAGTTCATAGGCTATCTCTCGAAACAAATCCAAGGTTGATGGGTTTTGGTTAATTTAAATTGGATTAAATTATAAAAGATAACATAAATTAAGCACATAGAAGGTGAGAGAATCAAAACACTTTGAACGTCAAGGCCAGGAGATCGGTGAGGAATATTAGTTGAGCATTGGGTTTTCCATTTCTGAGATTTTGTTGCACACAAAGCAAGGAATTAGGTACATTAGAGCCAACATAATAAAAAAAATTGGTGAGAGCGAGGGGATAATTAGTTCCTTGAGTTGAATATCTATGATTGAATAGGTAAGGAATATCAGTGTATTCCACAATGAAGGAATATTTGTTTCTTGGTTTTTGGGATAGACATGTTCTTAATAACTAGAAAAACAAAATATGAATTTGATGGAACTAAAAGCAATGGAAATTCTCCAAACCCTTGAGTGGAATTATAATTTATTCAGGGAATTAAAAAACCATAAACCCTTTAGAAATTGTAATATGCACATAGATCTTAAATATATCCATGAAATTCTATTACAATTCATATACGTTCAAGAAGCTAAATCTGAAAGGAGCCCCAAACATAAATAAAAAACAAAATTCACTTGTCATTGTGTAAATCCAAACAGTTTAGAGTTATTGTGAGCATCTAGAGTTTTGATTATGCTTGCACTCCAAGACTAGACAACACAAAATATTAATAAAATATAATAAAATTAACATAGTAAAATGTTTCAAAAGTACAAACACAATCATCAAATAATTACTTACATTGTCCCATTACCCACCCATCAGTAGCCATTCACAACATCATCCATCCTATTTTATGTTCAGTACAACATTACTTTGCCTCCACCCCAAAACAACCAACCAACCTCTTAAGTAGAGCCAAAAGAGAACAAACCATCTAAACACTAAAACAAACATAGAATAAATTAACCAAAAAGAACAAACACATATAATTGTTGATAAGCATGGCCATACTTCAAACAAAATCCAAAAAAAACAAAAACAAAATGCAGAACTCCTAGCCAAGCAATTTCACTCTCCAATCTCCTCCCACCCAAGAAATTTCACTAAAAAAACAAAAACAAAATGCAGAACTCCTAACCAAGCAATTTCACTCTCCAATCTCCTCCCACCCAAGAAATTTCACTCACGTATCCCTTCTCTCAACTAAAAAACACCCACCATTCTCCCATATATCCTCCCACCCAAGTAATATCATAATATGTAGTCTTCCTATACCTAAATACAATAATAATGATTTTGAATACCAAATGCCCTAGATATGCAATAACTTCATTTTGAATTTGAAATGGCCTTACAATTGGTCCAACTGACCTCATAGCATGCATTTCATGATTCCCTTTGTGTTTGTTTACAGTTGGCCCATGCTGCTTTCATCGGACGCTCGCTGCCGAATGTGGCCATTTACACCTCGCCCAGGATGGCCCATTTTTTAAACACATGCCATGCGCCTCCTATAAAAAGGAGTGGTCTGTAATGTGACCTTTTAGAGTTGACATGAACATTTATATGGATGGTTATACATACATGCAATGGATATTTCAACAACCTCAATTAACTCACAGGTCCATTTTTCGGCCATGGTACAACTCTCGGGCTTTCTTCACAACTACAAAATCAATTCTTCTCTGTGCCCAAAAATTAAAATTCTCGTTCCATGCTGAGGATTTCAAGCAGGAGAGTTTCTTTGGAAATTTTTGAATTGAGCCCATGACACACGAAAGACTACACTTATTCCAAATTCCAAATTACGAAAAAAACTCCATGGCATCAGGCCTCTAAGGAGTTGAAGATGATGGTTCCAATGGAGGGTAATAAGCACTTATTAAGCACATCGCTCCTCCTGGGAGCCCTGGAAATGGTTCACCATGTGTCTGCAAGGGATTACATCATCGATAGTGATTTGGGATGGAACACCGACATTAACTACATGATGTGGGTTAATAAGAAGACATTCATTCTCCTTGACTGGATATGTAAGTACCTTCTGTTTTATTTTTCTTTTCCCAAGTTTCAAACCTCACATCTCTTTTTTTTCTATTTTGTATTTCGTGATTTTCAAACCTTTGTTTCTGATTTCTTGCAGTGTTTAGGCACCAAAACGATCAACACAACGTGGTTCACGTAAATTGGTCAGGCTACAATAACTACACAATGGACAATGCAATCGACAACTACAGAAGCGATAAGGATTTCCTTTTCCTCAACGAGTTGAAACATTATTATTACATCAATGGCAAGGGCAAATGCTATGGTGTGATGAAGCTCACTTTTGATGTGTACGAAATCTCATGCCTCCCTCACACCATTCCCTTGTTGAGAATGCTACAACCATGAGCAGGGTTCCGAATCCTGGATGTCAGTTCTGACCAGTAGGATTAATAATTTCTTCATTTCTTATGCTAACGGGAGAAACATTAGTTTGTTTCAATCTCTATATTGTGAATAAAACATTACTTCTCTACGGGTTTCTTTTTTCTCCTATTTACAATCCTTGTCACCATGAACTAGAGATAGAAACCAAATAAAACTAAACTAACAAAAATGAAAACGAAGGTTTCGACTAGGTTGCCAAACATGGCATGCATGCTTACATGGATTTTGGTTACCTATATGAATCACATTATTGGTTGGGCTTGACTCTAATTTTTTTTTTTTCACTATCTCTATTATATTTAGTTTTTCAGATGTGGCTTTTTAGAAAACCAACCTCCATCATGATAGTAACATTGTCTTTATTTCTTTGTTTTGACAAGTAAACACTTGTTTGAATGAATATTCATTACACATGTTATTATTCGGAAATTCAAATCTTATAAAATTTAAAAATAAGGCAAACCATTATCACATATATTATATATTAGAGTTAGTGCGTGATAATATCTCTAACTAAGCAATGGATGAATACTATTAAAAAAGAAAAAGATACAATCAATGATACTTAAAATTTATATCAATGGCATTGTTAAAACATATTCCAAATGAAATTAAATAAATTAAAAAAAGAAAACCAAAAAAAGAGCTTGAAAATGTGCTAGGAAAAAAAATATACATGGAAAAAATGGTAAATTTGTATACTGGTAGTAACGTAATTACGTATTAAAAAATATTAATAAATTTTATAACGTAATTTTACTTTATCTTTTGAAATATTAATATAATGATTTAATAGGTTGATTTTAAATGTGAAAGAGAACTTATAACAAACTAATGTGATTGTGATTGACTTTTTAAGGTAAAAAGTACATTTTAATGTAGTTTTTTTTAAATGGTTTTGGGTTTTTTTTATGTGTACATAAATTAAGAATGGCGTAAGGCTTCTTTTATTTATGGAAACAAATAGGCAACAAGCTAAACAATGAATATACATGCTTAATTAATATGCCTAGAATACAAAGGTTGATGGACTTTGCTGATATAAGATCAATTTTCTTTTAAATAAGTAATTTAAGAGCTAAGAGTTAATGAATGACTTAATAGAGTAAAAAAATATAAGTGGAAGAAGTGAGTAGAGTAAGAAGAACATAACACTTTACGAGTTCAAACAAAAAGGAAATTAAGGACAATATTCTTCAATTGAATGGGATAGGTACACCCATGATTCAACCAAAAAGTCTCCAACCATCATAGTACAATATGCTAGCGCTCAAATCATTCTCTCAAGAAAAGAATAAGCAATGAAAGGGGAAAAGGAACTAATAAAGTAAGATCAAGTACACAATCTCTCACCAAGAAAGTTGATCTTTCTCCTTCCTTACTTGTACAATATCTAAAAAAAGGAAAGAACAAGAAGAGAAAAAAAACAATAAGAAAAGAGAAAAAGTAAGCATAGAATTTTCAAATTATAGCATTCTTCATATGATTAGTAGTAATTGCATGAATAACCTCATTCAAAAGGACAACTTCCTCCAAACATAGTAGTAACGTTTTCTATGACCATCATCCTTACCCATTATAGGGGATACTTTTCTCATTAAGAATAACAAATTCAATTCCCTAAAAAGTAGCTCTAAGTGCAAAATAGGATATCTATGTTGAATCCTCCAAGGATAGACTTCACTATGCTAAACAGTTACTCCAAGGCTTGGGACAGGGGTCTAAGAAGGGAAACTCCCAAATTTCAACCATGCTAAAGCTCGAAAATATACTCCAAGGCTAGGGCACATGGGTCTAAGAAGGGAAACTCTCAAATTTCAAGCTTAAAATAAGGAACAAGAAAAAGTCAACAATAACATGGCAATTAGATTAATTTTAGGAAAATAAAATCTCTTAAAATAGTAAGAAAGTCTCTAATTACACAAAAATAACCATTGTGGGCTCATGCAAGTATCCCCTAAGTCAAGTGCTCAAGTCTAGCCATCTTTTTCCTATTAAATACATGCATCTCAAGCTTAGTAAGTGGCTCTCTAAGAGAGTGAATAAAGTTTTATGCTTAGTATAATAATAAATTAGGTCTCATGAATTGGACTAGGAGCTCACTATGGAGGACCTACAATTTGAGGTCATATGAGAATCTCTCAAGGCTCATTATTATCTAAAAATAGAAAATATCTCCATGTTGTACCATAAGCCCAATATAAACCATGCTAAAACACAATCAATGGTTGATATTTAAAAGTGCTTGAGATGACTTGGAATTATAAGATGGTGTCGTATGCCCCACTAGGTATCCCAAACGTATAGTCACCCCACTAAAAACAGCAGCACCTCAAAATATTATGAAACTTGAACCACAATCAAATCTCCCAATTGAGACCTCAAATATGTAATTATCCCATTCATTAGACGACTTTAAAAAATGGCTAAAAATAGAAATTATTGAAGATAAAAAAATTCTAGAATACACGTTTGTGTGATTCATGATTAATAAAAATACTTTCGAGAGAAATCACATATCAAACTTTACCGTCAACGATGAATTTGATATGTGATTTCTTCATAAAGTATTTTTAAATTTTTTTTAGTTTTACTTGAAATTTTAACTCCATATAAATATCCTCAAAGGGTGTCCAAAGCTATAATAAAATATCGAAGAAAATAACCATGCAAAACCAACCTAATCATATCCTTTGGGGTATTTGACCTCCCATACGTGATGTGAATACCACATTGAACTTGTAATTATGAGAAACTATCTACCATTGAATCACCTATCCACCTGGACATGTGATGTAACTTATGAATGTAACTAAATGAATAGCATTTTCAATAAACTACCAAACCATCTATCCACATGAAACAATACATGTGACCTTGTGACAATTATGAGAGGTAATCCTCGAAATTTTGTCAAGGTCATGTTGATGAACCAACTAATGAATCCATCCCAAAATATACCCATGAACAAAGAGAAATAGGCACTTTGTTTTGACTTTGAGGAAATCCAATCTAGGTGATAACGCTAGGAAAAAGTGGGGAAGAATGCTCCCATGGGATGTTAAGAATGATACAACTCTTGAAGAAAACTCAACTATAAGAGAGGACCATAAAAACCATTGTGAAATATGCCTCTCATATGCAAATGTCAAATTTATATTGAATGGAAGCAAGACATACTCAATATAACTATAACATGTAATTTGCAAGCTTCAACTAGTATGAATCTCCATGATGGGATAATCATTTTTCTATCAACCATGGGGGAAACCATCTAGTCAATATCCATTAATGTCAATCCTTGCTAAACATGAGGTAACCCACAAATTAGACCTAATGGGCTCCAAGTTATGAGTACAATCTTAAAAAGTGAATGAGTGGTTTGAAGTGAAACAATGTAAGGAATCCCCTAAATAGAACTAAGTAGGATCTTCTAGATGCATATTATATTTCCAATAAGGGTTCTTGTAACCAAGGTACTCAACATATAGATCAACCCCAAGGACAAAATATCTCATCGACTATGGGGAAAGACCAATTGGGAGAAAAGTGAGGAAAAATCCTTCCAACCCACATGAAGCAAAATATTAAAACAATAATGAACATATATGGTGGAAATCCAAAGTACTAACTCTCAAAGTTGGCTCGACCATGACTAGCTTTGAAGTTAAAAGTGAATGAGTAGCTATGAAGAAATCAAGAGAGTTGTACAGTTGCTGGAAAATGGAACAATGAGTTCAAGGTTGTCGAAATATCCATGAAATTTATGTATCACCATCCATAGCAATCTCATGTCAACTCCAAAAAGTCAAACAAGTAGACTACACCATTCCTATTTCCCCTGGTCAAAGTGTTAGGTTGTGTCGAGCACAAATGATTTTGCATAAAATTGATGGCCCTAACAAAATCAACAATTAGGTGTTAGTGAGAGAGGACGAAAACATGGTAATTTACAAAATTCATGCACCAACCAATCCCCTAGTTTGACCACTCCAAATCCTAGCAAACGCACATTCACTTTGGACTATGCAATTTGATAGTTCTAGGGTTAAGTATGGGTAAAGAGCCAGTGTTTTCTTTACTTCTTTCAAATAGTATTTAACATTTTCATTTATATTAGAATCCAATTGCATAAATAATGTAGTATAATATGAAGAAATACTTATAAGGATAAACATTGTTATGTATTTAAAGAATAAATTCTTAAAAGTATTTGGTGATTTTTACTTGATCATATAGTACGTTAAGGAGAGATGCATAACAAAGAATTGTTTGATGCCTTTTCAGCTAATCCCATCCCTAGAAAACAAAACTAACAAAAAAATTCCATGGCCTCTCCATGGAAAAATTCAATCTTGCTCATCTATAACTTTAAACAAATATCAATTAGATATGGTTTGCTAGCCTTTAGCTCCAAATAACATTGATAATTGATTTTTTTTTAATGATGATGAAATATTTTTATAGTCTCTCATGAATGCTTCTAATTTGGTGTGTTATGTAAAGGATGAGTTGGCGAACCACAATTTATTCCATCTCAGATCCAACCAGACTCCACTATACTTGAATCCTTTAGAAAAGGTTTTTGAAAAGGAATGTAAGATTAAGGTACATAAAAAGATTATCAACTCCAATTCTGAATTTTGATGACATAAATGTCCTAGAAAGATAAAGGTTTCTAAATATTGTAAATTAAATTAAAGAAATAAAATAGGAACCTTCATTTGTAGGTTTAGGGATGTGTTTGTTTAGACATATAATGGATTGAACGCATACAAAAATAACATACTTAATCATGTAATACCTCTTGAGGAGGGCATGGATCCTTTTCAAATCAAAACAAATAACAAGTGAATCATAAATTGGCACCAATTATTCGAGAACGGATTCAAAATTTATGTGGTGCTAATATTATTGGTCTTATTAGGTATTCGTCCCACGGAGTGAACATTCTGTCAATGCAAAATAAAATTGGTGAAATATATATTTATATAATTTTAGGAATTTTAATTTAGCCTCTTTGGAAGATAATTATTCTTTGGCTTAAATGGAACAACTTTTTTAGCATGTTACAAGGTGTGAGATATTATCCATGCTACACCATGGGGAACATAACCTTGTGTTTGCATGCCAATTTTGATTTCATTAATGTTGGTGAAAATTTTTAAAGAGCTATGTATAATGCATTTTCTTACATTATTAGTCAATTTCATGTTATTTATCAAGATGATGTCACAATATTTTCCAAACATCATGCTTATCATGTTACACACCTAAGAAGGGTGTTAGAAGAACGTTGAGAATTCAAGATATCTTTGAACCTCAAGAACTCTATTTTTGGTGTGATAGAACATAGAATTGTAGACCATATTGTTTCTATGGTTTAGGATCAAAATATATCTTAAGAATATTGAAGCTATCAAGAAAATTCATCTTCCTAGAAACAAGAAGGTTGTATAATGTTTCTTTAGTAAGATCAATTTCCTTCATCTCTTTT
>APFE030471482.1:0-39890 GCA_000404065.3 Pinus taeda
CATGGTGTACCACTGTTACAAAAGGTATGTATTGCATCTTCATATTTAGAACCGGATCAATTTTTATGGTATAAAGGGCTTTGTTTTCGTAAAAGACTTGTTACGTGGTCAATTTTCACAGAGGAAATGATAGCACATTATGAGGATACAAAGAGCAACACCTTCTTTAGAGCAACACCACAACAATTGGAAAGAGTAAAAGGGCTTTGTTACATAATGGAAAGTAAAATTATGGCAACAAGGAAGTCTACCCCTAACAACTATAATAATGGAAGTGTTGTTTCTCCTAGCCTTCCACAACCTACAAGGTTACACCACAACAATTGGAAGAAAAAAGAGAAAAAGGGCTTTGTTACAATTGTGATAGCAAATGCACTAAAGGTCATAAGTGTGCTGAGAATAAATTATTTTACATAGAGTATGAAGAGGAGGAAGAAAAGGATCAAGAAACATCAAAAGAAGAGGATGTACGCCAGGACCCAACCCAGAGAAAGAAGAAATGAATAAGACCATATCTTGTAAAGCATTGGCAAGAATTACCACTCCTCAAACTCTCAAGATAGAAGGACATATCAAGAAGAAAAAGGTGCAAGAAGTGAAATATCACATCAAGAAAGAAGAAATGAATCCGACCATATCTTGTAATTCATTGGCTAAATTACCACTCCTCAAACTATCAAGATAGAAGGACATATCAAGAAGAAAAATGTTCAAGAAGTGAAAGATCACATCGAGCATCAAGAAATGAATCTGGCCATACCTTGTAAAGGATTGGAAGAAATTACCACTCCCCAAACTCTAGAGATAGAAAGACATCAAGAAGAAAAAGTTTCGAGAAGTGAAAGATTACATCGAGCATCAACAAAAAGTTCTCCAACTTTTAAAGGATAACGCCACTTCGGTGCAAAATCAAACGAAACAACAGGTAGATCAACATCATAGTGAAAAATGTTTTGATGTAGGTGATTGGGTATTTTTACTGCTACATCTCAAGCAAGCTATTTATGAGAAAGAAATGTTGGCAATACTACATGCACTTAAAAAATGACGACCTTACCGAATGGGAAGATTCTTCAAGGATGAGGATGTGGAAGCATTGTTTTGTGCTATTTCTATTATCCAACCATATTGGATAAACGAAGTAAGGGATGAATGGAAGAAGGACGAAGAAGTATGGCCACTTATTCAAAAGCTGCAAAAGATCCCAATTCAAACAATCTTGCCAGAAATTGAAGAGGAAGGAAAAACCATATTGGAACCTGGAGCAGTCACAGAAATAAGAACCCAACAACTACGAAATCGATCAATTTCAAAGTATCTCATCAAGTGGAAGAATTTACCCACTGAAGATTCCACATGGGAGGACAATAATTTTATACAGAGGCATCAAGAACTACTCAAGTGTTGAGGACAACACTTTTTGAAGGAGAGGGGCATGTTAGGCCCCTAAACTACTAGTGTAACCCCTTATTGTTATTAGTACAACCCACTTATTATATTGATGTACCCATGCAGTGCCCATATTATTACTATTGTGCCCCATAGAAGCCCACTATTGTTATTATTGTGCCATTATTATTGTTATGTTGACTCTGATTATGTTATGACCCCTTAGACTCCTATATATAGAGAGGAGGTCTTTTCATTTGAATCATACAAGAATTGTTCATTTATGTAATGTAAAGGAGGTTTCCACCTCGAAGAAGATGAATTCTAAGGCGTTGATCTATCTTTTCTATCTTTTCTTGAGCTGGTTCATAATAGTAATAATAAGAATTTATATAAAATCATAAATAACCAAATCTTATAATGATTATTGGAGTTCAAAATTGATTCCACAGTGTCCATTTTTTAGCATAAATATGAATAATAAGATCTTATGAATACAAGAAATAAATAATTGTACTAGTGGTGACAATTGAGATGAATATAATAAGGTTTTGTATCTTTTCAACAGGATAAATATTTGTATGATATTGACCCCTACAAATTTCATCGATTCTGGTCCAATTGTAGAATCAGGTATAACTTTTTATTACTGATATGTAGTGATTGATTTGGAAAGGATCAACATGAAACAAACTAGCCTCATAATCTTTGAGGGAAGGCTACCCAGATGCCTTCCATCCCCACAAAGGCCATATGCAGCAAAGGGGAAGAGGCATCATCTTCCTGCCTTCTGCACCACAAAGTTTTGGCTTGAGGGGTCTTGACCTAGGTTCAGAGTTAGCTGCGCCACCAACAAAACCCTAACTATTGGCCCTTTTAGAAACAACCTGCGTAGGGCAGGCTGTAGTCTCACTCGAAGCCATATTGGGGGATGATAGAACTAGGTTTCTTCATCTAGAGGCCAGTGTGATGAGTTACTGTGGCTTGTATGGCTTCTTTCAGTCTTCGCGAACCCTAACCCTTAAAAGATAAATGATTGCAGTAATTCGCTAAATAATAATCTTAACCTTCGCGAAATGCTTTAATCATTCATAACAGTAAGTAAAAACACAGATCTTCTACTTCCATGCATTAATTAAACATTGCCTTAGATACATTCATAATATCAAAGCGAATACACAAAAATTGCATAAGTAGAAAGATGCATAGATACACAAGTAGAAATTCAAAATAGTCTTTTATGGATATAACCATTCATTTACATACTCTTCTTTCCTACGCACTTAGCTACAGGGGCCCACACACTCAGCCTGTAGACTTACCATGGTCTCTGCGCACTCAGCTTTAGGAGCCTTCCCCTCCGTCTAAGTATAGGAAATATACTTTCTTGCCTTAACTTACTTGCCCATACAATGATATTCTATATCAAGTTACTTCCTAGACTCACTATGATTCTTCTATATATAGCCTTCACCTTTACAATACCATGGCCCGTGGACCATGGGCAGGTCACAAAACTCCCTATCTTCTAGCACATTAAGGGACCAAAGCCCCTTTTGACTCCTATGACCTTTGCACTCCGCTCCATCAAAACGCAAAGACTTTACAAGTATACCAAAATTTATTACAAAACTTTACCGTAAGGGACCCTATCCCAATAGATCCCCAACACAATTTCGTGACTCGTCCTTGAGTCACTCTATTGGTGCTTCGATCTTTGCCTGCAGTTTGCAGAATTCCAACTTCAAAACCTACAAGTCGACGATTCCCTGTGTAGCAACCTGTTGCACTTCTTCGACCAAATTTTCAGTAGTTGGGCCTTTAAGTCAAGGTACATTGTCCTTTGAATATGCTGCATCCCCTTGAGCTTACTTTGCATAGACAAAGTCAACTGGCTGGTCTCTTCTGTCCACGGTTGCGTCCATGTAGAAAGAACTGCTTCCTTGCGGCGCAACTATTCAATTTCATTTTGGATCATCTTCCCTTCCTGAAATCGTGTGAACCGTTGTACTGGTGCCATTGTTTGTGTAATTGATCTCATATATGCTTTGATATTTTGCAGAGTGGGATCCTCCTACAACGAGGTCCACAATTCCATGGCTTGATCAAAGAGCTATGGATATCCCTTTACTACGTCTTCTATTGTTTCCATGCATTCTTTGTTAGAAGCTTCACATTGCTCTCTATATTCTAGAGGAGTCGTGGGCTCTGACTTCAATTGTAGCTCTGATATATGAAACTATAGCTCGAATCAGACTCAACCGATTTCATCTTTTGAATCCTTCATTGTAGTGGCCATCTTTTGGATCTTCTCCATGGAGGCTATTTTCGTTAGAATATTGAGCTCTAGTAAATCACTGCAAGCTTGTGCAATGACTGCTTCCAACTATTAGCTCCACGCTGTGATTTCCTATTTCTCCTTAAGCGCCCATGCCTTCTCCTAAAAAATCTGCTGGTTGTTTGTTTTAATGATTACTAACCGTGTGTGCTTCTCCTAAATCTATAATTTATCGGACACCCCTTGGTGTAGTTCATAAAGGGTCTGGATACGGAGTGCCGTGAGATTTAAGCCCAGGTTCTTTAGCTACATTAGTTGGGCCCTTTGTTAATCTGTTTTGGCACGTAGGGATATTTCTGGCAACTGAACAACATGGAGATCCAAAGACTTGTATGTATCCAAAACGGACTCACTCACTTGATTCAGGGTTGCTTGCTGTCCGCTTGCTTGGCCCACGCTCGCTTGTATCCTATCTATTTGGATCTACAACTCACGTAGATCTTGCTGAACCTTTCCCAACACCTACTGGTATTGTTCCTCAAAGTGGACCCGAAGATTAGTTGTTATATCAAGAACCATGTCGCCTATTGTTCGGTAGCGAATCCCCCCATAGCATGTTTTTGGGGCTTGAAGCCCGAATTTTGGTCAAGTGTAATGTAAAGACCCTGCGAAATGTGAGCGCGGTGCGCAAGAGTCTAGGGTTGTCCGCCCTAAAATAATGTAATTTAATGAAAAGTGTGTCGGCCTACCCATGGTCCATGGACCATGGGATTGTATAAATAGAGTGAGGCTCTAAGTGTAAAGGAAGTCTCAGTTTTTGATAAGTAATAGAGAGATGCGATGGCATGATTAGAAGTTAGAAGTAGATTTGAAGGTATTGGGTTGTAGTGATAGGTAGAGGCTCTGCAGCTGAGTGCGCAGAGGCCTAGTAGAGTCCGCAACTGAGTCCACAGACCCCTGCAGTTGAGTGTGCAGGGCAGAGTTGGGATTGTACTTGGACAAAGAATTAATAAAAGATAAGTAGATATTGAAATATTGTGTGTCTATGCTTCTGTTATGTTTATGCATCTCTTTATAGTTTTATGATTGCGCACTTGTTATGAATGTTGAATGCTTAATGAAAATATTGGGCCCACATAATTAAATTAAGATCTATAATAATAGCACAAGAAGGATAAAGGATCTAGAAAGTGCCTCTTTGCGCTCTTTACAGAGTTGCGCGGAAGCAGTTGCACACGCTGTGAAGGACAGACAGCTGCGTGGAGAAGCCCAAGTGCACGAACTTCCTAGATTTCATCAAGACATCCCTAGGGTGCAGAAACTTGGTTCCAACACTAACCCATACTACCTCGGATGAGACCTCAGTCCGCCCACCATGGACTACCGAAAGGGCCAGTAGTTTCGGGATTTGTTTGGCTAAATCACTTCTGAACCCGGGTCAGGCCCCAACAAGACAACGAATGGTTTTGTTATCGGGACCAGGATCTGCCTAAGGGATGTCTGATGTTGTGCCACTAGAACCCAACAAAGAAGGAAACCGAAAAGTGGTTGGACAAGAAGATTCATGAGTTCGTGACACAGGAAAACAAAACTTGCAGGTATCCGATAAAAGGTGGCTGGATTCCTACGTGTATATAGAAATCCACGAGATCTTCTTCGCATCCTTCCCTTCTGAACTGTATGAGTGGCTCGTGAGGCTAGTTGATAGCCAGGGAAGGTGTAAACTCAACCAACCGATAGTGTCGACTCCAGAATTAGTGCGCAAAATATAGGCATCATAAGATAAGATCGTGCGAGCTATGGACCATTGGATCGACTGGATAATAGGTGAATTTATCACTAAGTTTGCGGTAGGCACGACCGTAAGCTACATCGAAGCATAATGATGTTTTCTCAAGGGACCATGAGGTAAGTACATTAAATCCTTGAATACCTAGGTTAAGATGATGTTATGTGAAAAGCAGGCTATGCGAATACATTAATGTTTGGAACGACGTGGAGCGGAAAAATCTACAAAGGTGGTAGGGAATTAGGAAACAATCCCTTAATTTCACCTTCACGAGAGAGCAAGAAGGAGCTTGCTCGAGTGGTCCGTTTGATAAGATAATACATGCCTTAGTTACCACCTCCACCCATGCCACCACCCACTTCATCTCCTTCACCTCCATCTCCACCCACTTCACCTCCACCAAACCCGTAGTTCAACATGGCGAGCGCAATCAAGCTACCCGTGTTCAGAGGAGTAGGGAAAGGGGATCCGGACCAGTTCTGGTTCATGGTAAGAGAAGTGTGGGAAGCGTAAGGGGTCATGGACGACAACATTAAGAAGGATACATTGGTAAGCGCACTGTAGGATTGCGTGCTGACATGGTATATCAAGCATTCTAATGACCACCCAAATGCAAGGATAACAGAGATCTAAAATACATTGAACACAAAATTTAGCTGGCCGAAATCAGAGACACTCAATCATCGGGTTTAAAGAGATCGTGATGCTTCTAGGCAAGACCCCCTGGGATTCGGATCAGCGATTGAAGAGTACGATTCGTGAGGCTAATATGACGCTCACAGATGCGCAACATCATGTATGGTTTGTGGCCTCTCTGACACCACACATGAGTACGACGCTATCACAACAAAAACTTTCTACCTAAGCCGAAGCGTTGGAAATGGCGATGAGATTGCATGAGACACTGATACAAGATCCAGGGCTGGGAGTTGAACAAATCCACATGCAACTACAAAATCTCTACCTGGAGATGCAGAGCTTGAAAAAGGATAGGGCACTGCGGCTAGAGGCACGTGAGGAAGTATGGTACGTAAAATGAAAATGCCAGGGCCATGACAAAGATCACTTTCCAGTATTCGCGAACTATTTGGTAGGCGTTATATACCTAGGGGGGATAATATGGGGTACCAAGGGAGGTACCCAAGGTAATAATGTAATAATGGGATGGGCCATAGTAATAAATAAAGTGGTTAACCCATATCATGTGAGGGACCACAAGTAGTTAGTAAAAATGTAATGGGCCCATGGTATTAGTCGATGATATGAGGGAACCATGGTAATGATCCATGGTATTGTATGTATGAGGCCTATATAGAGGCTAGAGACTCCACATGGAGGGAATTCAAGAAATATAGTCAAGGAATAGTGTCAAGGATTATTGTATGAACAAGCATATGGCTTGTGGAGTGTTCTCCTTCCTTAAGGAGTGAATGTATGGTGTTTCTCTACCTTAAGGGTTTGATCAATAAAGAATAATTTCTATCTATTTCTATCTTATTGTTTCTGGGTATATTTGTATTATCATATATTTTCTGGGTTAGATCTATAACAAGTGGTATCAGAGCTATATTTTGGGATTATATCTACAACAAGTGGTATCAGGGCACTTTCTTGGGCAAAAAAGTGGAGAATTTTTTTTTTTTTTTTTTTTTTTTTTAGTTTTTGCAGGATTTTGGGGGCGACGATTTTGCAGATTAGATCTGTACATTTTGGTGCAAGATCTGCAAAATCTAATTGCAGATCTAGATTCTATGTGAAAAATAACCGATTTCAAAAAACAAATAAGTCGAATCAGAGTTCAGATGAAGGAGATATTGCTGATTTAAAAATCAGTGGGGTTGTAGATAATTTTTTGGGGCAGCAATTTTTCGGCACAGATATAGACGTCTTGGTGTAATATTTGAAAAATATAATTGCAGATCTGGATTCTTTGTGAAAAAAATACCCAATTTCAAAAAAAAATCAGTGGAATCGGAGTCCGGATGAGGAAGATATCGCTGATTTAAAATCAACTCTTTTTGTAGAAATTTTGGTGACGACGGGAGAGTTGTAGCACAAATCTGAAATTCCAGTGCCTGGATCAAGATTTTTATCACATGGGTAGATGCAGAATGATTCCATTTCGGAAGATAGGTCATAATAGGGATTCTCAGCAATATTGACTAAACTGTGACAATTTCAAATTTTCGCCAAGTAAGCGAATTTTTTTCTCAAACCCTCTTGATGACGATTCTATATTTTACAGGAAAAGATGATGGTCCTACTATTGAAGAATTCATACAAAGATACAAGTCCACCCATGGGACACATTGGAAGATTCCAATGGTGCTTAATATGAGAGATGAGGCTGAAAAATGGAATTTATCACTTGACTACAAGCAGTTGACCAAACTTTCAGATGCAAAATTTGAAAGAGTCTTTTTGGACAAATGGTCTCGGGCTAGAAAAAAGGAGAATGAGACACATAAGGGGTTAATTTCTATGGGTGTCTCCTTACTGCAGGTTCATGGATTGATTCATAAGGAGAAGATCATTGTTTCTATAAATCTTAATTGCAAGCATAATTTTATCAATGTTAATTTGGCAAAAAATTGCACATTCCAGCAAAACACATTGAAAACACACTAGTTGATGATGTGGATGTTCAAATTTATAAGGATTTGAAGCTTTCTATGGTTAAGTATGTGTTGCATGGTGATTTTTATGCTTCAGATATGGATAACATGGATGTTGTTTTGGGATACCTTTGGATGGAATCAGTGGGTACTATCAATATTAATGTACATAAGAAATTCTTGAAGCTCTGGTATAAAAAGAAGAAAATTACATTACAGGATATTTCCATTAATAAACAGGTAGAGTCCATGGAGGTTGAAACAGAAGATGTTCCAGGGTCTGACATATTAGATGATGAGCCAGTGATGATCGACAATCAAACACAAATAGAGGCTAAAGCAGAAAAGATTACAGGTGCTGATACATCTGAGGAGGGCTCAGTGGTTGAATTAATATTGGAAGATAAGACACCACAGCAGGAACCACAAAATAACAGTCAGGCTCCATTAGGTGGTGAATTAAATAAAGATACACCGTCAGCATATCACCACCCACACCACCCAGCAAGAAAACAACCAACAAGATGGCAACAAATTAGCCATAAGGACAACAACCCCCGCAGGATATATAGAAAGGAGTGAAGGTCCACCTACTACACATCAACACAGAAGAGCTACCACACTGAACTTCCATCTCAAGCGAGCGAGGCACCAGTGAAATCGAGGGTTCACCTTTCTCTTGGATGGCTAGATGCACGTGCATGGTACCAGTGGACTACTCTTTTGAGTAGATCTTATTATTTGTGTTCTTCCCATATTTCGGGGACGAAACATGCTAAGGGGGGTGGAATGTTATATACCTAAGGGGGATAATATGGGGTACCAAGGGAGCTACCCAAGGTAATAATGTAATAATTGGATGGGCCATAGTAATAAATAAGGTGGTTAGCCCATATCATGTAAGGGACCACAAGTAGTTAGTAATAATGTAATGGGCCCATGGTATTAGTCGATGGTATGAGGGAACCATGGTAATGATCCATGGTATTGTATGTATGAGGCCTATATAGAGGCTAGAGACTCCACATGGAGGGAAGTCAAGAAATATAGTCAAGGAATAATGTTAAGGATTATTGTATGAACAAGCATATGGCTTGTGGAGTGTTCTCCTTCCTTAAGAAGTGAATGTATGGTGTTGCCCTACCTTAAGGGTTTGATCAATAAAGAATAATTTCTATCTATTTCTATCTTATTGTTTCTGGGTATATTTGTATTATCATATATTTTCTGGGTTAGATCTATAACAAGTGGTATCAGAGCTATATTTTGGGGTTAGATCTATAACAACACCTCAAAAGAATCCCAGAGGGGTCCCTCCAATAGTGCAGATTTTCATTGATGCAATATTTAGCTGCTCTAAGATTAATAGTTCTGGCTTGACTTTGAGTAAAGCTGGGAGGGATTTATAGCTTCAGCAAGAACTTAATTATTGCAGAATACCAATCACAAGAAGCTAGATTTTCTGCCACTGGCTGTTTTCTCTTTGGTTCAGCTATTTATTCTTCTTCTGTTTGACCATTCTCTACACTTGTGCTTATGAGATTTACGTCCAATGTTTTGCAATTTTCTTCAGCTAATAGTCTGGCAAGGCCCTGACCTTTGACAAGTTTGGTGGGCTTCAATTCTATATTGAATTCAATCAACTTTGCAATCCATCTAGCCTTTCTTCCTTCAGCATCAGGTTGTGTTAAGACATCTTTTATTGTAGCAGAGGGTACATACGAATTACCTTAGAATGCATAATGTAAATTCTAAAAGCTTTCAAGGATTTGATAAGAGCATATGCATGTTTTTCAATGATATCATACCTCAGTTCAGCATCCCTTAATGTCTTTCTAAAAAATGCCATTGGATGTTCTGAGCCTTCTTCGTCTGCTTGCAATAAAACTGCTACAATGGTGTCTTCAGAGACAAATGAAAATATATGAAACTCCTTGCTGTAATCAGGACTAATTAAAGTAGGAGCCTCCATAATAGACTTTTTAATGGAATCAAATGATTTTCTTGCTAAATCAGTCCATTTGATCTCTGACCCCTTTTTCAACATGGAGGTAATATGCTTCACAAGTTCTGCAAAATTTGGTATAAACCTCCTCACAAAATTAATTTTGCCCAGAAAGGACTGGATATCCTTTTTTGATCTTGGGACAGATAGGGTCTGTATGGCCTTGACTCTTTCTGGGTCAATTTGGACACCTTCAACAGAACAATATGTCTTAATAGCTTGCCTTCTTCTAAAGCAAATTGTGACTTTTTAGGATTGACTAAAATTCCATACCTTCTGCACTTCAAGAATAATTTCTTTAAATGTTGCAAATGGTCTTGATGGCTGCTGGAGTATACTGTTATATCATCAAGGTAGATAAGGAAAAATTTGTCCTTCTCTCCCATAAATGCTATATCCATAGCTCTCTGAAAGGTGGCTCCAGCATTCATCAATCCAAACGACATCTTGGCATACATAAAAGTGCCCTAAGGAGTAGTGAATGCAGTCTTCTCTTGGTCATTTGGATGTACAACAATTTGATTAAAGCCTGACATCACTTTGGCCCTTGAGACCTTTTGCAGCAAATGCTCCATCTTGGGTAGAGGATAGTTGTCTTTCTTTGAGCATTTGTTTATGTTTCTGAAATCAACACAAAGTCTGATTTCTCCAATTTTCTTCCTCACCACTACTAGATTGGCTACCCACTTGGAATATCTGAGAGGAACTATAATTTTGGCAGCCAACAACTTTTTTATTTCTTTTTCAATCAGAGGGAGGAGCATAGGATTTATTGGTCTCAACTTCTGCTTGAAAGGGATGGTGTCTTTCTCTAGAGGAATTTTATGTTGGATGATCTTCTTATCATATGTTTTCAGGTCACTATACTCCTAGGAAAAGACATCAACAAATTGCTTCATTAAATTGCAGTATTCAACACTTTGGTCAGCAGACAAATGATTGGACAGATTTATGTATCTAGGCTGACCTGGAATCCCTATATTATGCTTACAGACTGTAGACTGGTCTTCTTTTTTAGCAGCTTTATAAGACACATCATTCTGGCCAAACAATCTTTCTAGAGGAATTAAACCCTTAGGTATATGATTGCTGGGAAGTTGGACAATGTTATTTTTGAGAATTTTATCTCTAAGTTGGGATTTTGGATTATCTTCCAAGGCTTCATTTTCTTGGTCAATTTGCATTTCAGAAAATTCATCAATGACTTGCAAGAATCTATTCACTTCATCATAATCTTCAAAAACTTTCCAATGGTGGACATTATCAGGCAAGGATGGTCTATATTTCATTTGGACTTCATAAACTAGCCTGGGAGGCATAGGAGAGATGAACATGCTAGCAGAAATAGCAAGAGAATCAACACGCTGATTTTTGACTCTAGGGACATATGAGATACAAAAATTATCAAATGAATCTTTGAGTCTCCATACTTCATCTCTGTATGCTTTCAGCCTTGGGTGCGTTGCTTGAAATTTTTTGTTTACTTGTTGAATGATCAGATCAACATCTCCAAACACCTTTATGTTCTTGATTCCTTTGTCTTTAGCTGCATTCAGACCCAATATTAGAGCCTCATACTCTGCTATATTGTTGGTGACTTGAAAGGCCAGCTTAAAAGACAGCAATATGCTTTCTTGTTGTGGAGATATCAGTGCCACCCCTGCTCCTGTAGTCTCCCTAGAACATGCTCCATCAAAGAACATTTCCCAAACCTGACTTCCTTGCTCTTCCTTGGCCTAAACTGTTGGTTTCTTGAGCTGCATTGAGACCTTCTAAGATTCTTCTATTTGGAGTATGCATGCTCCAAAATCAATGTCCACTGCATAAATAGGATGATTAGAAGGATTCTTGTCATCACTAATGATATAAGCCAGCTGTGATTCTTTGTACAATCTCTTGCTTTATCCTCCAAAGACCGGGATAGTGGCATAAGATAAATGATTCTGTAATGTCCCACCTAGTCTCTTAATCCATCCTCTAGACAACAACATGCCAAACATAGGAGGGACATCAGCTACCACTATGTCCATCACCATGCTCTTCATGGGCAGTTGAGTTAGGGTAAAGGCTAGGTCTTTAATCAATCCTAGGCACCTCACTTTCCTTGAATCAAAAGAGAATAAATCATGATATGGTCTGGTGATATCAAGGCCTAACTCTTCCATGACAGCTTTTGGCATCAAATTGTGGCTATCCCCTATGTCTAGCAGGAAATTGTGAAGGATTTTGTCATGAATGGTCAATGAGACATAAAAAGATGGAGAATTATCATTAGCAGGTTCGGTCATTGAGCTTAGCATAACTGTAGGTCTGTCATCTTGTAAATTGACAGAGTCAATGGAGATTTGTGTGACTTTCAGCTTAAGGGCCTCAAGGATAGGCTTCCTAAACACTTCACTCTTTACAAGCTCTACTAGAGGCACAAATATTTTTAACTTCTGAACTTTTGCTTCAAATCTGAAAGGGGAAGGTGACTTGTCAAGACCTCTTGCCTTTTGAGCTGGAGCTTTAAGGATGATTGGTTCAGCTGCTGGCCCTTTCTGTCTGATATTTTGTTGCTCTATTTGGACAACAACTCTTTGGGCAGGATTCTCCTTGACATTTTTTGCTTGTGACCTAAAATTGTATCTTCGCTATTCACCAGCCTGCAGGACAACCTCTCTGTCCCAATCTTGACTGGTTTGGTATTGGAGTAATGATTCTTCATATGCAGCTAATGTAAAAAAGCTAGCACTACCTTTATCTTCCATGTAATGGATTTCATCCTCATCTTCAAGTTGTTCCTCCTCCATGACTACATTTTGAAAAGGGGCTTTAACATTCTGTTCCTCTTTTGGTTCTTTGCCCCTTTAAATGATTTGCAACTGTTCATTTGCTCTTCTGAATGGATTTGAGTTTCTTGGAGCAAATGTGTTATGCTGCCTTGTCTTTCCAGAGTTCTGCTCAACCTTCAACTTAGATATTTTAGCAGCCAATGACTCTATCATTTTAGTCATTTTATCTAATTTAGGCTCTGAAGATGAAGCAGAGGAAGAAGAAGCCTCACCTCTCTGCCTCCTTCTGTCAGTACGACTTTTGAGTTTTTTTGCAGCCATAATATTAGATTCTACTTCTAGGGCTGCATCCTGCATATTAGCCAGAGTGACACATCTTCTTTCTCTCAATAGTAGGTAGAAATCAGAGTCAAAATCATTGGCATAAGTGAGTTTGGCAGAGGTAGGGGTTGGCTTTACCTCAGCTGGAATTTTACTATACATACGATTGAATATTTTATTAAATTCAGGCAAAGATTCCCCATTTTCTCTCTTCAGGTTACGAAACTTAGTATGGTAATATAGCAAGTCTTTTTTATCTCCCCAGTGCTTAAAAAATGCATCATCTAAAGCTTCAATATCAGCAATAGATCTAGGGGCCAGTTCTCTGAACCACTTTCTAGCCTCTCCATCAAGGCTCTGGACAAAAACTCTCATCCATAGATCATTTTCACTAATGTCTAAGTTATCTGCATAACTGTAAAAAGCTTCAAGGTGTTCTTCAGCTATTACCCCATCTGTACCAGTGAATTTAGGCATATATTTTTGGTATTCTCCCACAGGCATGGGATTCAAAGGAATAGGCAAGACCAAAGGCCCGTATCTAGCAGCAACAATTCTTTCTATCCTCGTGGATACTTGCTGACCTGCCATGACTGGGCTAGAATGAATGATATTGGTAGATTGAAAAGTGGGAGACATGAAATAGATGGCAGAGACAAAGGAATGTGATGGACTGTATAGGAGGCTTTCTTTGGACTAAGATCCAAAGGGGAACTAATTGAACAAGGAGCTGTAAGAATCTCTATAGGTGATTTTTCACTAGCAATACTAGGCTCTATATCTTCAAATGATACCTTCTCAACTATAGCTTGTTCTTGCAAAGATACATAGGATTTCTTAGGTTTACCTACTCCTGATGCTCCTTTCTGTGATATTTTCTTCGGCTTGATAACCTTTTTAAGGTCAGGCACTGGGACAGCTGGTGATTTCTGAGGATTTCTTCGAGCATGTATCACAAACTGAGCCAGAACTGTAATGTGGAGTCACCACCAGGTAGGTCCTCTAGTAGAGTCGCAGATAGATGATTACAACCAGAAATGTGTCCATACCTTTTCTATCATCAAAATCTGGAACTGTGTCATCTCCCAGGGAAGCTGAGCTTCAATCTCCTCTCCCTGGCAATGGCGCCAATTAATGTTATCACCCCAAGAAACTCTCCTAGGTTGTATCTCAGAGATGCTCAGGAACATTACAAACTCAACTTAATGTTGGAAATGGATGAATGGAAGGAATGATGCTTGTTCAAGCTAGATAACTACTTCTACTATGCTTAACTCCAGACATGGGTGAACACCCCCAGACCACAACGCTTTAGACCACCAATTACTCACAGTTTGAGGATTAGATGAATATGGAGAATATTGACTACACCAACAGATGCACAGGACCCTGTGATGGCCGGTTGCAACCAGCAAAGAGGTCTGCGAATCTGTTTCCTAATGCACAGACAGGATGATATCTCTCTACCACTAAGTAAATAGTAACCTGAATAATACATTCACTGAAATAACAAGACTTGAACACAGAGTTGGGATGACAACCCCTCTAATGCCAAACATCAAGAATCCAATAAAAATACATAACAAGCACAACCTAGAACATAATAGAAATGGAAAGTGAACAAGTAACCTCAAAAGAAGCTTGTATTAGCTGAAAATGAAGACCAGATGCTGCAAGTATCACAATAGTTACAATCTCTAGAAGTTGAACCTTACATCAAAAAAACAACCATCAACCCCCATCACATCTGTGTTCTAGGTATCTATAGAGTTTGTTTACAAAATGTTCTGCTATCTTATGCGTGGAGGGTTCATAATGGACCACCAACCACATTAACTCTCTAGTATGGGTCTCTGCTGCAATCTGCTGGCTTTAATGAACAAAATTGATCTTTTCTGATGCTCTGCTGTACTTCTTGATCAGGTGGAGCGTAATACGCATGAAATTCCATAACTGCTGGTTGTGAATTTCTTCTTTGGGGTCGTCCTTCTCGTCCTTCGGCCATATTGCTCTTGAATGAGGTAGTTGAAGAGTAATTGTTCCGGGTATAGGTAGTTGGTCGCCGTTGTCCTTCAGGTGCACGACATGAACAAAGTGTGTTGACTGCATGGCAGGTGAACGGAGGAATGAGGCTGACTGTCAGATTGCATAGATCGACGACAGAGTCAACACGACCGGGGCTATTGGGAAGGTGAGGTGGAAGATGATCATGGGCCATTGGATCTCAAATGGACGACAAAGATCTATCAGTAGGAAGAATTGGGTGGAAGCAGGGCAAATGATCGTGAGCTGTTGGATTATAGGCAGACAGATCCAACGGCGATCGAGAGCGGAAGATGCATGGGGCTTAACGGTCGGGAAAGTGGTTTCAAGCGGTGGGAAGTATTGATCGCACCGCTTATAGGAGGCAAGTGGTAATTGTACGCGGGGTAGCGATTCCACCAAGGAGATGATGCGTGGTGGACGGGACAGGGGTAAAACCACTTTTCCCGCGAGTTAATGCGCGGGTAAGTTTTGGCATCGGGAGGAGCGAATACCCTTGGATCAGGAGGTGGACGATCGGACAGAGGGGTTCAACCTCACATGATTTTTTGACTGATGTGATAGTGAAAGTTGGTGAAGGCGTGCGGCCACGTTATCACAGGTACATGGCATTTAAAATCGGCGCCCGAGGAGCTAAGAAAATATGGGTTTATGCAGAGTTTGGAGGAGAACAGTGAAAGCAAGGAGGTTATGGGAGCATGAAGGGAGTGAAGGGGCAGGAGAAAAATGACAAATATGAGTCCTTTGTGAGCATAACCAACACGGTCAGACCTGTCTTTGGCCATCCAATATTGAAGCATGTAGCAGAGCTAACAAATACCACCTCTACCCACACCACCTCCAACTTCACCACCATCACCTACGACTTCACCTGTACTACCTCCACCTCCACCACAGTTCAATATGGCTAATTCAATGAAACTACCTTTGTTCAAAGGCTTGGGAAATGAGGACCCAGACCAATTCTGGTTTGTTGGGAAAGCCGTATGGGAAGATCAGGGTGTTACAATTGATAACATGAATAAGGCAACATTCGTTAATGCTCTGCAGGATCACGTGCTAACCTAGTATATCAAGTATGCTAATGATAACCTGAATGTTGAAGTAGAAGACATCCAAAAAACTCTGAATAAAGAGATCAGTAGGCCTAAATCTAAAGCACAGTCTATTGTGGGATTAAAAGAAATTGCGATGAAACCAGGTGAGATACCTTGGGAACTCGATCAGAGGTTGAAGTGTATAATCCGCGTAGCTAACATGAACCTAACAGACGGACAACATCATGAATGGTTTGTGGCTTTTCTCCTACCACACTTAAGGGTTGCGCTATTGCAGCAGAAGATAACAACTCAGGCAGAGGTCTTGGAGATCGCAATGAGGCTGCATAAAACATCGATGCAGGATCCAAATATGGGGGTTCAGCAGATCCATGCGCAGTTGAAAAATATTTTTCTTGAGATGTAAAGCTTAAAGCAGGATAGAACAGTTTGACCAAAGGTGCGCGAAGAGGTATGGTGCCTAAAATGAAAAAGTCGGGGGCATGACAAAGACCATTGTCTGGTCTTTGTGAACTACCTTACAGGAGGAGGACCAATTCCTTTGAGGTCAAAATCTCAAGCAGGACCAAGTACGGAGCTTGCATTGTGGTGTGCTACATGTAAGGTAGCAGGAAAACATGTCATGGATAACAATATTTTGTTGCAGAAGTTTGTATAGAAACCACAACAACTGTTCTACAACTTTTGTAGTTCAGTACAACATGATGAGTGCAACTGTAGGAGCTATGAGTTGATGATGGATGGAACACCCACCTACAAGGTTCAGGCTGAAAAATGGCCCCTTGAACAGAGCACAGGGATGGCACGAATAAGATTTCAGGGGTGCAGATGAGGCCGAGGCAGAGGAGGACCTAGCAGAGGTTGGAGACAGTTGATCTGCTACAATTGCGAAGGGCTAGGACATTATGCCTGTGATTTCACTAACCCAACACATGCGTCGTGCAAGTATTGCACTTTGTTTGATCATGAAATGGAATATTATCCTATGTTGATAGCTAGGATATGTGAAAAAGGAGCGCTACCAACTCCGCTGAATCAAAACCTACAGATGATGAGGTCTGAGCCACACGAAGAAGACCCAAATGTTAATATAGTGCTCAGAAGTGGAATTGCAAAAGGAGATGACAAGGTAAAACTTCCCAAATACAGTACATGGGTGTGCAAAGCTCTAGCAAAGGAGGCTGAGTTCGATTTGGAGCATGCACATGAAACATTCATGGAGGCAAAGAAGAGCTTTGCTGAGGCCTCCACCTCCAAAAGCAAGGATAAGACTGATCAGGAGATGGACCCTTCTATGCTTACAACTTTCCTGGAGACCTGCATGAAGCTACTGCGTGATATCAAGGTTGTGAAGGGGCTGCAGGAGCTGATAAATAGATGTGCTGGAAACACTCTTGCTGAGCCATGCATAGTACAAAAGATTGACAAGCATAAAACAAGGATGGACGGGAGATGAGACTGACCATGCAGATAGTAGAGTATGAAATGGATCAGGTTATTTTGGACCTAAGGTCAGATGAAAAAGTCGTATTAAAGTAGACTTGGGAATGGATGGGGAGACCCACGCTGCAATGGTCTTTGATTCAACTACAGGTGGCGAATCAGTAGAAGATCATCTCCATGGGGCAGCTACAGGGGGTGACTGTGGATATTGAAGGTGCAAGCGCACTGGATGATTTTGAAGTAATGGAGATAGTGGTTGACAACAATCCCTATCCTACGCTCCTGGGAATTGATTGGGTTACTGATATGAATGGGGTAATCAATCTAAAGAAGTGAAAAATGATATTTAAGAAGCAACCGTTGTGCGTAATAGTAACCCTAGATCCTTCTGAAGGATCACACTATACTGAACCGATCCATGATTATGAGAGTGATGATGATCTAGACTATATCTATAAGATAATAGCGCAGGACCAAGATTGGGTGAATCCAACAACAGATGGACGAATTACATGGGATCAAGAGAGTTCATGCACCTTGGACTCTGATGAAGAACTAGAGCACTGGCAGAATCAGTTACACGAAGTAACTACGTTGAGATGTAACATGATGACCTGGTCGCTACGTTGTGTGTCATCAGAATTAAGGAATCTGCCTACTTATGATGGCCTGAATGATGTAAATATTTTTCTGGATGCATTTGAGAGGAAGGTACCAGAGAAGAAGCGCTTCTAGGTGATGGACTAGGCATTGCGTGCTATGACCTCAAGGTGGTGGGCTACGCACAAGGGAAGCTTTTATGATTGGCGCAAATGTAGGCAGATGATGAGAACACTATTTAGGAAGCCTAAGATGTGAATGACAGAAAAGTATGATGGGCAAGATGATCTGCGCATGCATTTGGCCAAATGTGCCCAGGCTTATGGAGAAAATCCCCAACTTGAATGGGTGCACTTGTTCTGTCACGCCTTGGATGTTGTCCCTATGAAATAGTATATAGAAATAGAGCTTCACCATGGTACAGGTGAATGGGATATTCTGTGTGGAGGATTCATAATGACATTCAATTTTGAAGATGAGTTTGACTGTATCGATGAGGCGCTAGAAGAGGTGAAAGAAGCAATATTTAGGATACCATAGGATCCTTTAGACCTGATTCAGCATGAGTGGGCTACTCCTCTAAGTCACACGCTAGAGTGCTATAATGTAACCGTTGAAGAAGAGGATGAGGATTCGCAAAAGGTTAACATCCTAGAAACAGAGGGTCACCGCGAGGTTGAAGGTTCGCAGATTGAGAACTTCGATATAACCTGCAGTTGAAAACGAAACAAGTAAACATTGGTATTGAGGCTGAACCCAAGTTTGCGAAGATTGGAGACTACTGGGATGAGACGATGGTGGATAAGGTCGCTGAATTTATCTGCAAATACCAAGATTTATTCCCTATCAAGTTTATGGATCTAAAGTAGATAATCAGGGACCTAGGTATGACAAAGATTACATTGAAGCTTGACGTGAAGCCAGTTAAGAAAAATCCTTACTGTCTCAATTCGAAGTATAAGGAGAAGGTCTGCTTAGAGCTAGACAAGATGCTCGCGAAAGGCATTATTGACCCTGTGGAAGAATTTTATTGTGTAAGCCCAATGGTGGTACAAGAGAAAAAATAGAAGGATGAAATTAGGATATGCGTGGATCTCAGAAAGTTGAATGATGCTTGTGTACATGATCCTTTCCTGACTATGTTCATTGATGCAGTGTGTGACAAGGTAGGTGGCTAGGAAGCATATTCCTTCACGGATGGGTTTTTTGGGTACCACCAGATCAAAATCATGCAAGAGGATACAAGCAGAACTACCTTTACGACTGAGTAGGGTTGTTTTCAGTACACTGTAATGCCATTTGGATTGAAGAATGCACCTACGATCTTCTCACACGTAGTCATTGTTGCATTCAAGGAATTTTTTTAGAAGTTCCTAGAGGTATACTTTGATGACTAGACTGTGTTCGGGCTAGTAAAATGCCATGTATAGAGCTTGTGCTTGATGCTAGATACCTATCGAAAATACTAGATCATGCTCAACCTAAAGAAGTGTCTATTCTATGTTCCTTTTGGGACCCTATTGAGTCATGTGGTTTGCAAACAAGGATTGATGGTAGACCCTGCGAAGACCACGGTGATCCCAAACTTGGAGGCGCCAAGGAGTGTTAAGTAGTTGCGTGCTACCTTAGGACATACAGGGTACTATAGAAAGTTTATCAAAGGCTATGCCCAGATCACCGTGCCTATGGAAAAATTGTTGAAGAAGGATGTCACATTCTGTTGGAATGAGGACTGTAAGAAGATCCTAGATGTATTGAAAGAAAAGATGGTCACTGCACCGATCCTAGTCTTCCCAGATTGGGAGAAGGAGTTTTATGTCCATATCAATGCATCATGCATAACACTAGGAGTAGTACTGACACAGGTTGGGGGAGAAGACTTGGACCATCCTATCGCGTTTGCAAGCACATGATTATCTAAGGTAGAGAAGAACTACTCCACCACTGAGCACGAAGGGTTATCCATGGTGTAAGCGCTCCAGAAGTTTAGACACTACTTGCTGGGAGGCCATTTTTAGATGTATACAGATCATTCCACATTGAAGTACCTGGTCAATAAGCTTATATTGGGGGGGAGAAATTGCAGATGGCTCTTATTGTTCTAGGAATATGGTTTTGAGGTTATTGTGAATCATGGACAACTGAACATGGGACCAGACCATCTGCCGCACATCCAAACAAGGGAATTTGGAGGAAGGATTGCCTGACGTGCAACTATTTGTAGTGCACATCACAGATGGTCATTTTGAGGATATGATACACTTCCTAATGATAGGAAATGCCCTAGAAGAATACTTTATCCAACAGAAGAAGGAATAATGGTCCCCGCGACAGATTTCTCTGCCATTGCTGGGCATCTATACAAAATGGGGTCTAATGAGATATTATGATGATATGTACCTGATTTTTAAAGAATCAGCATCCTCGTGGATGCTCATGGGGGCATTATGGGAGGGCATTACGCGAGAAGAGAAACTGTGCAGAAGATTCTACATGCAAGGTTGTGGTGGCCAACCCTCCATTAGGACTCAAAAGCATATTGCAAGGCATGCGATGTATGTCAAAGGACTGGAAGGCCATCACAGAGGGATAAGATGACCTTGAATCCATAGCTAACGTTGCAACCCTTTGAGAAGTGGGTGATAGACTTTGTGGGACCCATTTAGCCAAAAGGAAAGATGGGAGCAAGGTACATTATCACCGCAACGGAGTATTTGACTCGTTGGGTAGAGGCACAACCTGTGAAGGATTGCACAGGCACGACTACCTCAAAGTTCCTCTTTGAACATGTACTAACATGATTTGGTTGTCCAAAGATCTCTATGAGTGATCATGGTATGCACTTTCTAAATGAGACGATAAGCGCTCTGATGGTGGAATTTCAAGTTTATCACCAGAAGAGCATGCCTTATCACCCGTAGAATAATGGGATAGTGGAAGCATTCAATAAATTGTTGGAGAGTGTGTTGGCCAAGGTTTGCAATGCTCAACGAAGTGATTGGGACCTACACATACCTACAGTACTATGGGCTTATCGAACGACATGAAAGAAGTTGACTAGACAAACCCCCTTTAGGCTTGTCTATGGTGTTGAAGCGGTAATGCTTGTGGAATATATTGTGCCTAGTCTATGCATAGCAGTGCTCACAGGTATGATGGATCATGGAGCCCTGGAGGAAATTCTCACATTGCTAGATGAACTTGAGGAAGAGAGATTTCTAGTTGGATTTCATCATCAGGTCCAAAAGCAGCACAGAAAGGCATGGCATGATTGACATATTAAGTTGCGCACCTTTAAGGTAAATGACTTGGTTTTGTTATATGATAGTAAGTTTGATAAAGTTCCAAGGAAGTTCAGGATGCACTCATTAGGGCCCTATGGCATTAAGGAGGTTACCGACAGTGGAGTGGTACAACTGGTCAAATTAAATGGAGATCCATTCCTAGGAAAGGTGAATGGAAATCGATTGAAGCCATACATCGATTGTCTGACCATGTGACTAGATGAAGGTAGCACAACCTTAGTGCTCTAGGCAGCTGAAAGGAGGCACGGGACTATAAAATACACTGCTCGGGTTGGGGGGTTGCACAATTGGAGAATGGTGGGAAGCAAGGAAGTGTCACAGGGTCCGCGATAGTGCAGAGGGAGTTGTGCTACCCAGGGAGAAATCGCGTAGGTCGGCTAGAAAGTGACCGTTAAAGTAACTGTTCATGATTTGATAACAAAAGTGCAGCCAAATGGAGTGGGCGACTAACATTTAAGACGAAATTTATGGCTCAGTTACTTGAAAATCTATTGCCAATCCGGCGTTAATGAATTGAATTTGGGAGGAATGGTTGGATTTGAATTCAAAATGACCTATAAATTACAAGTGGCTGACCAAAAAAAAACACTTGGCATTTTGAGAATTGTGTTGTTGAGCTCTTAGACACCCATGGACCGATAATTCTTCGAGGCTTTCAAAGAGACTCCCACATTTGAAAACTTTCTAGAGATGTCGCAAGCACTATTAGAAAGCATTATGTCAACACTCACAGAAATTATAAATACTAAACAGGTACTAGAGGAGCCAGCATAGGAAATGGAAAGGGAGGCAGAAGTAGCTGCTCTGGAAGTAGCCGAAGTACTGGTAGAAGTCCCTAAATCGTCGAGACCAAAGCTTACCGCAGCTAAGGAAACTATGAAGGACAAGAAGGGCAAGCAACCTACCATACCAGTGCGCGCATTGCCAAGGAGAAACCCACAAAGACCCACCACATAGGGGAAGGGAAAAGCTATAAATGTGGAGCCGGAGGAGGAAGACATTGAAGACATCCCAATGGACTAAGAGGATGTGGGAGTTGAAGTCGAGGAGGTTGAAACCTAGGGTGCAGACCCTATTACATGGTTGTTAGAGTATGTCCCTGCGCACAATCCTAAGTTCAAGGTGCCGAAGGACATTAATGAGAGTAAGGCTCCCCTACAAAACTCTCTTCTGCCAGACGAAATTGTGTTCGACAGTCCACGCTTGGCACGAGTGCTGCTGCTGAAACTTGAAGATTGGGACTTGTCAGACAACGAGAAGTTCCCGCACCTGGAAACTGAGCAGTTGATGTGCCGCATCAAATTCAAATTCGGGAATGACAACATTGGCGCTGTGGAGGTGGCTCAAGGGAGTAGAAAAGGCAGGGTTTCTTAACCTGCTCTGGGTGTCGCACTACAACCACACCCCAGTAACAGTTTTGGTCATCAACCAGCTGTTGTACTTGGTGCATGATGGGTGTCTATGGCTAAAGGAGTTGATACCCATCACATATAGGTTGATCCATCAGATCACATGACTGCCATATATAGGAGAGAATTTGTCTATGATCTTTGGCAGAAAAGGTGCTAAATAGGCTCTCGTGGAATCAATGAAATAAAAATTTAAACTGGTGAAGAAGCCACCTGGATACGCTATATCCAGTATCTGCGACTCCGCTGTGAAGGTAGCCACACAGATCCTCACGGGGAAGGTGATGAGGAAGCGTTGCATCGATGAGGTGTCGGCGCCTATTGTCGCGCTAGCAGAATAGTGTGATGAAGGAGTCTAGTTCAACTGGTCATATTACCTTCGCGGAGAGTTCCTGGTGAACTACTGTGAAGCACAAGAGCTCAGCAAGATGTTCCATTATGCGTGGCTCTTGCTTTTGATTGTGCTGGCAACATGGGAGCTACTAGAGGACATCCAATTCCCTTCAGTCACACCAGACCTCCCTGAAGAAATGAAGTATGCTTCACTATGGGCGACCAAGGATGCGCAATGAGTCAGGGACAATAAGATCTTTCGGATCTTGATGGAAATGAACATTCGGATGGCCATCAATCGCAAGCTGTGATTGTCGCCTATAGTGTATGCCAACCTATAGGGCTACACGAGTTTAAAGCAAACTTGCATTGAGTATCCATTGGGGCATAGAAGGTCCCTGCAGAGAAATGGTATGACTTGCCATATCTAGAAACTAATGATGCATTGATGCAGTGCTTGATCAATGGCTAGCAGAGTGGCACTATACAACAGATTTGGCGGTGGGTGGAATCAAGTCTACCCTATAGAAGAAAAATGAGGAGGAAAAGCTTAAGATGACATAGTTCATCGAAAAGAGGAAGAAGGACGCTGCTGATAAGGCTCAGGTGGTGTGCGAGGCCGCGAAGCAGACAAGTAAGTAGATAGGTGGGAGAGAGTGGGGCTCTGACAAAGGCAGCAGGTCACCTTCACATAAGACAAAGGAAGAAATGGAACAATATGATGCAGACCCTCAGGAGATGTTTGCTCACATCAAGCACCCAAGAGAGCTGGAGAAGGGAGGGCCTAGGAAGAAGTCAAAGGCAACCAATACTTCACTGGACCCCATCACATTAACAGAGGGCGATTTACATGATATCCATGACACAGTCAGGGATGTCACTGTGGAGGCCCTGCAACAGTTTGAATAGCAACAACAAATCATCTTAGGTGCTATCCAGATAGGGTTTCAAGAACTGTAGACCCGCGCATCACCGACTAACACAGTATCTACCAGCTTGGCTATCGACACTTCAAAGGCTGCTGATATGCTATGCGCGAAGACTTCCAGTGTGATAGTGTTGTCGGATGGAGCATTGACCATAGAGAATGAGGCTAACAGGCCCACTGTCAGTGCCCTAAAGGGAGTCAGATTGAACCTAGCAGCACTCCAACATGAAGCACTCCAAATCTTGCGGGATGGACTAATTGCAGAGTTGAGGGCTCGAGAGCACCGCGCCCTCCAAGTGACCAGTGAGAAACAAATCAATAACGAGAAAATGGACCTACAGAGAAATGCTTCCATTACCACTGAGACTGAGGCGACCAATCAAAGAAAGCAAATTTTGCAGGTCATAGAGGAGGCATGTAGAATGGTCCCAGAGTTGGCCATTCCAGAGGAGGAGCCAGTTGAGGTACACATCCGCAGGTTGGCCACAAGGGTGCGTGACACTCAGGCTGAGATGGCATAGGTTCAGTTGGAGTTGAACCTACAAATTACAAAATTATAGTTGAGGGCTCACCCTTCAACCTCGCCAGCAGTGAAGGAACAACGGGCGACCGCTGTCACAAAAGTAGTAGCGGCGGTGGATAGTGCAGTAGCAGACTGCATGTAGTTGTTTGAGTAGTCATTTGAGGTCCTAACAAGCTTGTAGGAGGACCCCAATGTACAAAGGCTAGAGATAGAAGCACTTGAGCTACAACAATGCTATGATGAGGTTAAGGGAACAACACGAACTGTCACGCTGACATAGAGACTAGCTAAGCTACAGGAGGCCAAGAAGTTGAATGAACAAGTGGATGCAACACTGCACAAGGAAGCAGTGCTCAAGGTGAGACTAAAGCCCTGGCTGGATGAGGCTTACACAGTGACAAGATATATCAAATGCAATCTTGCAACTCTGCAAGCAATGCAACAAAATCTTTAGGCTGACAATGCATGAGTAGTGACTAAGCAGACAACGGAAGATGGGAAGTAGGTAGCAGCTTAGTGCACGACCAAGGTTGCGGTCATACGGGTCGAGTTGGAAGGGATTCACGTAAATATCTTTGTGCCTACAAAGTGACTCTAGGGTGAGCCACGATATTTGTGTTGGGGGCCTGTTGGGAATAGTTTCCCCCAAAGGGCTATTTTGGGGCTAAAAGCCCATGTTTGAGTCAAATTTTGTAATAAAATTGTAAAGAATCCGCATTTTGTGGTCACAGAGCGCGTAGGTGTTGTAACTCATAAAGGGTTGTCCGCCCTTAGTTTTGTTAAGTAGAGATCCAATAGAAAGTGTGAGAATGAAATCTATGATCCTTTCTTATATAGATTAGAACTCATAAGATTAGGGCTAGGGTTTCAGGTTCATGTGCATAAAATCAAGGAGTTGCCTGTGGTTAACTGACACATGTTGAAAAATGAAATTAGAAACTTGTGCCACACTGCTGGAAATGGGTTCCCCCAAGGATAGTTTTGGGGCTAAAAGCCCATGTTTTGGGACAATTTTGTAATAAAGTTGTAAAGTCTCTACATTTTTTGGTCGCAGAGTGCGAAGGTGTTAAAAGTCATAAAGGGTTGTCTGCCCTTATGTTGTAAAGTGTAACGTTGGCTGTAAAGATCCACCCATAAAAAGGAGCTAAGAAAGTAAGCTCTAAGTAGTTTGGTAGTGAAGAATGAAGTGAAGAGTTAAGAATTGGAGTTTAAGTGTTCTTGAGTCTTCGCGTAGGTAGAGGCTCTGTAGCTGAGTGCGCAGAGGCCTAGGGTGGAAGTCTATAGCTAAGTGCGCGGACCCCTATAGCTGTGTGTGCAGGGCAGATAGAGTCTATATTAACTTAAAGATATCAATAAAGAGAAGTATTCTGCAATTACTGTGTATTTAGTTCTTGTTAATTCATTTAATTATATTTCATTTTGGGTTTAATTTACAATTTTTATGTGATGCATGGATACATATGACTGCATTGGTTAATTGAATGCAAGTAAGGATATCAGTTTACGGGGTGATAACTATCATTGATTAGTAAGATAAGTAAAACACCTAAGAGAATTGGGGAACCTATACAATACGTTGTCATAGCTACACGGAAGTACCTGGATCACGGGTTAGGGTTGCGTGAAGGTCAATTGCACACCTTCGCAGGGGTATTGAAGGATAGAATAAAGGGGTAGACTGACAGAGCCCTAAGGCTTAGCGACCTACGCAAAAGTAGGGGATGATGGTATAAACCGACATCACAACCATCTCAGGGTGCAAAAACTTGGTTCCCGTATCTTTCCATACTGCTTCAGGTGAGACTTCAGTCCGCGCTCCGCGGGCTGATGCCGAAAGGGCCAGTAGTGTAGGGATTTGTTTGGATAACTAACACTGAACCTGGGCCAGGCCCCACGAAGCCAACAAATAGTTCCATTGTCGAGACTGGAATCTACATGAGAGATGTGTGATGTCATATCATTAGAATCCAACTAAGAAAGAGGTCAAAGACTGGTTGGACAAGAACATCCACAAATTCACGACATAGGTGAACAAAAATCCACGAGTGAAAAAGGAACAGTGGTTGGACCGGTACCTGTATACAGAAATCCATGAGATATTTTTCCGTTGCTTTCTAGTTGAGTTATAAGAGTGGATCGTGAAGCTAGCAGATAGACAAGGAAGGTGGAGGCTTGACGGTCCTATTGTCTAGACCCAAGTGCTGGTACAGAGACTAGAAACCTCTGAGGATAAGATTATCCACATTGTTGATCATTGGCTTGATCGTATCATAGGAGGATTTGTGACTAAATCTGCAGTCGATACCTTAGTTAGTTACAGTGAGGCGAAGTGGCGATTTTTTAAAGGTCTGCGAGGTAAGTACTTGAAGTCTTTAAATACTTGGATTAAGATGTTATTGTGCGAAAAATGGGTTATGAAGCTACCTTGATGTTCGGAGCTACACGAAGTGGAAATACTTACAGGAACGAAGGAAGAAAGGGTCCTGAATATAGCCCACTGATTTCACCTCCATTGGGTGATGAAGAGAGAGTAGTGCAGGATTCTCCGCAAAGTGTAGTTCAGTTAATAAAACAGGGATTCCCATGACTACCACCTCCACCTACACCACCTCCAACTTCACAACCATCACCTACAACTTCTCCCACACCACCACCACCTCCAGTGCAGTTCAACATAGAAAATTCAGTGACGCTGCCTTTGTTTAAGGTCTTGGGAAATGAGGACCCAGACTAGTTCTGGTTTGTTGTAAAAATTGTATGGGAAGCTAAGGCGTCAAAGACAATCACATGAAGAAGGTAACATTAGTTAGCAGTTTACAGGATCACACACTAACTTGGTAGGTCAAGTACTCTAATGATAACCCAAACACTGGGTTGGCAGAGATCTAGACCACACTGAATAAAGAGTTCAGTAGGCCTAAATCTGAGCCATAGTTGATTGTGGGGTTCAAGGAAATTGCGATGAAACTAGGTGAGACACCTTGGGAATTGGATCGGAGATTGAAGTGTAAAATCTGTGAAGCTAATATGAGCTTAACAAATGGACAACACCACGAGTGGTTCGTGGCCTCGCTGCTGCCTCACCTAAGGGTTGCATTGTGACAACAGAGGATTATGACTCAAGTAGAGGCCTTGGAGATTGTTGTTTTCGGGAAAACTAGTGTCTTTTCGATCTGCTAGTCCCACTAGGATTGGCAACTATCCTAGAAACAAACAACCAAAGAAATTTGTGATTTCCTCTATGTATGATAGATAAGAGAGAAGCAAAGGGACCAACCTGGATCTTCCGCTTGAATCCTTGCTTGATTTCTCTCCTCCTTGGTAGAGCTTGCAACTCTTATCCTACTTGTCCCACTTAGAGAATATCTGTAGAAACAAAGCAACACAACACCATCAAAGAATCTAAATCTATGATATCATAAGCATTGCAGAATCATAAATACAATGAGCATACAATGGCATTTACAAATAACAACATTCACAAATACATGATTATATGGAGGAAAACTCAAATAACTTTATTAATAATAGAAGAGAGGATTACAACCCAACTGTCTGATCTAGCATCATCCTCCTAGCATCAAATCCCTCTTCACCTCATGAAAAGCAGGATCACCCAACAATACGATGTTCCTTCTCAAAGACAAACTATCAACACTTCCTTACAAATTACAAATTTCCAACATCTAGATCTCTCAGATGAGGGATCCATTTATAGATGTTGGCAAGGGTGTGAGTCACCTATGGGTTTTTTATTAGTTTCATTCCACTTGTTGTTCTTGGTTCCACTTGGAGATTTCTTGGATCTCTTACTCATCCCTGGGCGAATTTAGAGAGGCAAGTGTCATTGGAGAAGTTTCTACAAGATTCTATGAGCATCCACTTAGCAAACTGTTTAAGACATTTGTCCATTCTCACTCATCGCACCCCACAGAAGGCCTCTTTAGTATGCATCACACCTAGCTAGTGTAGGAGTCAGTATGCATTGCACCCTGACAGTGGAGCAGTCAATATGGTCCAGTTTTGGCTAGTTTTGAGTCGTTTTTCAATTGGAACTTCTGGGGAATGATGTAATTAGTTGACCATGATCCTTTAGGGTATGAAACAACACTTTTAGGGGTTAAAGAGCCCTTGGTTTATTGACATATAAGATTGGGGTTGCATTGCCCAAATATGTCTATAACAGTTGCCCCCTAAAGCATGAAGTCGTAAATATTTTGATGTCGGGTGAAATGCTTTCTCATGAGGATCTGAGGTATTCGACCTGGAAGGTGACCTATATAAGTTACAATACAATACATCATCACAATATAATTTTCCATGATCTATCTGAGGTGGGCATTCCCATGCTCAGCTTTATAAATTCGTTTTCATGTACATAGAACAGATAATCGTCTGCAGTTGTAGACTGGTGATTCTTTAAATGTAGATTCATCATCCCTTATCTTGGATGATCATTTGTGCAACTTTTGTGTACATTTGATGTATTTATATTCCTGAATATATCACAACCCGGATGGATGAAACTAGATCCGGGGTCTTCAAACTCGTTCAATATTTGCCCGATGTACAAGCCGGTCCATGTGAAAAGATGTCCTAAAGTCGAACATGGATAGACGTTGCCTGATTACCAGCTGATAATGTAAGATGTTAACAGACGCGAGAGGAATCACTGATAATGATAATGATCCTCAAGGTACTACAGTACAATTCACGTTGTGTGAATATATGATCCGATGTCAAACACCATGCAAAATCTTTCGATCAAAGGCCATTCATGTAAACTTGTCACTGGAAGTGAGAAACTTGCCATTGAGGCATGAAAGCTTCAAAGCACCGAAAGGGTTGTTTCTAAGTCAACTTCTTGGATAATGAGCTGATGTCGACAAGAAGTGACTCATCGTAGGAGGGTCTTAATGTATCCCACATCAACAATACGAAATGAAGCAAATGGTTTCTCGGAGGTGAAAAACGATCTAACGATACAAGGTTCAGGAATGGTGGCCATGAAAAAATGGAAGGTGAAGGTATTGCAGTGGATGAGACATTAGCTGGGTGGTGAATTCTCTGAATGACTTCTCTTGAACATATCAGTGACATTGAGATGGATTACTAGTGTTAACCCCAAAATATGGATGGTATGGAGGACCAATGGTGATATGACCATTGAACAGAATAAACCAACCCAACTCAATCATGGTGATGGAGTGAAAGCGTTATGTTCAAGTGCGACTTGCTATCAATAAAATTCTTTAAGTTTTCTTCCCTTTTTCCCCAGTCACTATTGACCAGTACCTCTTTATTTTTGTCAATATTGAGGAGGATAACATATGCTTGTTCTATAATTTGTCCTTCAGGCAAACCTGTTGCTATGTTTTAGTGAGCCCAGTGACAATGAAACTTGTTCTTGTTTGGGTGGAAAAGTTTGTCTCTATTGTTTTAACGAGTTTAAAGACAAGGATAACTCGGTCCTTTTCATGTTTAGAGAGTTTGAAAAGGGATGAAAAGGAAACTCCAGTAGTTCTTTTTCGTAGCATAATCCCTAAGTCTGAAAAAAGAATAAAATAATACAAAAGGGATGATTTTTTGATAACTTTAGCGAGCTGAAAAGACAAGTGCTCGAAATTTTTCATGAGATAATCCATTAGGTCTAAAAAAAATTAAAATATACAGGAGGGATGGCACTTCCAATCACTTTAATGAGCTAGAGAGGCCAATAGCTCGACAATATTGTCATATTTAACGAGTCTGAAAAGAGTTTAAAGTAGACTCCTTTTTTTTTAGGAACAAGTGGTGTTTAGGGTAGCAACTGTTTCTGGGTAAGCTTGGAACTGCTCAAAACATGGTGATGTGAAGAGGGTGGCTAACATAACCACTCGTCGCAGCTGTTCCTAAAAAAAGGTTAACAATCAAGTGGAAGCGTATGATTAGCCAAAAGAATGGAGGTGATGATAGGAACACAACCAAGGGTCAAAGGGATGAAAGCAAGGCAATCACAAAGGTTATTTACTGAGGGTGGATTAATTTTTTAACGAGCTTGAACCAGGAGAAACTATGCTCAATGGTAGGTTTATTTTTTAACAAGCTTGAACCTTGCGTTAACATTTCTCATTGGTGGGTTTATTTTTTAACGAGCTTGAAGCTTGCTTTAACATTGCTCATTTTATTTTAACACAGGCTAGAAATGACTAAGCTAAAAAGCTAAAAAAAAATCTAAGGAACTACTGAGGTTAGGTAGGATGGTTTTGTCAGCAGTTTAGACAAAACACTTCCTTTACCTCATCTGTGGTGTAGACAAAGGTGAATGGTGGATCAAACCACTCACCTAACCTAAGAATTTTAAAACTAAAAAACTAAAAAGCTAAAAAGATAAAAAATGAAATTGGTCATTTTTAGCTTGCATAAAAAGGTTTGCATGCCCCTAGGCATTGAGAAAAGGAGAGTTTCCAGTAACCATATGGCAATCATTGTGGTTAAGCAGAATGGTTTTAGTCGGCAGTCAAAACACTTCCTAGGCTTTGTCCATCAAATAGACAAAGGTGAATGGTGTGAGATAACACTTCCAATCACATAACCTATAGGGAAACCTATCTTTTCAGCTGGGTTCATCCGCCTAAGCAAACTAGGGTACATGCCCCATAATATTCATCACATTCACCGGACTAGCGGTAATTAGGTGGATGCAATGAAGGTTGAAGAGACACTCCTGATGCAAAAGGACCATTTAGGGATGATGTTTGTCTCGAAGCTGTGCTTGAACCGAGAAATGAAATTTGGTCAACAAGCTAGACAAATTTTCCTTCATGTGGGAAACACATCGCTCGAAAGAGTGTTGAGACAATAGCTTCCATGTTGTAAACATAGTTGCGCCCTAGTAGTAGATTGTAATATTACGGTCCTTGGAATTTCATCACGTTCAAGTGAACGGTTTTCCTTCTCAAAGTAATCGGTAACTTAGGAAGGATCCCTAATGGTCGACTAGTTCCTTTGTTAAAGCCTGAAAAATTATGAGTAATAGGCATAAGCGATGGCGAGCCAAGCACTTTCCAAGTAGTTGAGGAAATGATACTCATTGAATCCCCTTCATCTATGATAGTACCAGACTTGATCATTTTGTGAACTTTTACTATGATCCGGAATGGTAAATTAGAAGGAAGGCGGGATCTTGCTAGTCGATTCTAATTGAAGGAAGTGATTAGACTGCTTGGAGGGGGTACTGAATAAATGGTTGAACTCACCCCTTGAGTAGCGAGAACTAGGGGATTCTCTTCCTATTGTGAAGGAATGGGCGGATTGCCCCTGAGTTCATTAGACTTTGAAGTAATAAAAAAGAATTTGAACGGTATCGTTCTCATTCTCTTTGGGAATGGTATCATCTGAAGGTGGATCTTCTGAAGGAAAAACTAGGTCGACTGCCATCTCGACCTGTTGACTTTGCTCCAGTGTTGACACAAAAGATTCACTCTCAACGATAGGTGTTTCAACCGACAATTGAATTATGTCAGCCAAATTTTCAACTAGTAAAGGGCTTGGTGAGAGTTTCTTGTATCCAGGTGGAAGTTGCTGCAGTGAAGCAGGACGATTATGCAATATTCTCTTGGCCTCATCCAAAAAAGGACAATGGGGAAGGGTATGTCCCCTTCACATAGTCTACATGGAGTTTTGACCTTTCCTTTTTGTCTGTGAACTTCACTATTACTAGTTGATGGTGTGCTTTCAACATGATTACTAGAGGTTGATGACACTGGATGGTGCGAACGGGGGGACCATTCTCTCAAGATCTGAGGAATGGACAAACATTCTTGGTGAAAATGGTCTCCTTTGCAAACTATGCATGGATGTCTAGGAGACTTAGTGTGCGGATTTTCACCAGATGATTCATGGTTTCCCCCTTGGTTAACTGACTTCTTCTTCTTCTTCTCCTTCCCTTTCTTCTTCTTCTCAGTCACCTGGTTAGTAGCATTGCTATTTTCACTAAACGAAGAGAAAGAAGGGAAAGGCGAAACAAATGAAGAAGGAGGTGAAGGGTCAAATTCAGTATTAACTAGTTGCTGAGGAATCGCAGTATTTTGAACAACAGAGGTTGAGAAAGCCAGACTTGTAGGACAATTGTGATTCCTGGAAGGGACAATGTGGCCATATACGAAGCACCAATATTTCCCCAAGAAGAAAATTGACTAGGATTTCGCTTAAGAGGGATTCCTTAATTGGTGGACTCCATTATCTCAACCTAAGATCAACAAAGGAATAGGGATATTATTATGAATTTAATAAATTTTAATGACACTTTGACACAACTTTACTTTTTCAATTTTTAAGAGTCGAGAAAAAGCTAAAGATGACTCTATTCCCCTTCGATTTTTAATGAGCCTGAAGTGACAAGTGCTCAGATGGACCTTTTCTTTTAAGGAATTGAAAAGGAACGAAAGTGACTACTCTGGAAATCTCGATAGAGGGATTACCAAACCAATCGTAAAATTGCAATATACACCTTGGTGATAAAGTAAAGAGAAATTACCAAGGACTTATGTATGGCAATCAATCTTCTTGAATGTTGTGTTCAGTGCATTGCGATCGATAGGGCGACAGGCATGGATTCCTATGGATAAAGGATATAACCCTATTGTGGTCTCCCAATATATACTCGATGGTTCCGGGAGCACAAGTCTGTGCTAGCACTTTTCGTATCAAAGAGGAGGAATCACCCAACCTTCGATTAAAATGACAGTTACTAGATTTTATGATGCCGAAACACGTCTCTAGCCTAGACCTCTAAATGTGTTGCGTTAGGTTCCAAAGCATTGTAAGTTCATTGAAATTTATTTTAGAGTTGATCTTGCTTAGAAGTTTGTCTTTCAATGGTTCACCACATGATGTAGATGTAAAATTCCTAAATGCAATCTACAATGGTGAAAATTGTTGTTTATTTTTAACAATGAAAATCTTAGCTACTAAGGAAAGAAGATTACGATTCTTTCAAACAAAGAGAAAAGAGTACACACTAAATGCACTTTTCCTAAATTATCTTTCGCACACAGTCTAAATGCAAATGCAAATGCATGTATTCGTTTTTTTGTTCCCTTAATGTGAGGAATGCCAAAAAGAGAACTAAGTATAGATCTGAAACATTTCACTCAAAGTGACATTTTGACAATTTCTTCTTCAAAAAGGAAAGGAAGACTAAATGACACTTTTCAATTTCGAATAGAAAATGTTTTCGACACTTCAAATAACAACAAATCAAATCAAATACAAATAAAAAACTTCAATCGACTACCTAGAGAAGGAAGACTCAATGACACTTCTCTTTTTGACACAAAAATGATAGTTACAACACTTTTTTGCACCAAAACGATAGATCAATTTATGTAACTTTTCAACAAAAGATTGTAAACGATGGACAAATACATAAAAACATTTACTAATCCTTATCAATGGAGGCTGAACAATGTAATGCAAGCAGGATTCAACAATGAAATATTGTTCATAAGCAACAAAAAACAACCAGACAGAGCTGAAAACAAAGACAAAAAACCCCAAATTTCAAGGAGAGAAATATGATTACTTAGTCATCGCACTTTTGCTTCATAAAAATATGGATTCATCACACCTACTATACTCGGGAAGTGTGATTCATAATGGCTTCTAGTTACAAGCAGTGTGATGGGCCAAGGAGCGTAACTGAGATGGGTTTTGGCTCAAATTTGCAGCTGATTTCAATGGATTAAGCTGAGATATTATGGATAGTAAAGAGAAAAGTACAGGGGTATGATCTTGGGAGGTTATTGAGCTACCATCGAGGCATCTAGAATTCTTGTAAGTCAGATGTTTAGTTCATAAACTAAACTAGAGATTGATCGAAGCAACATTCATCTACTTTAGAATTGCATAGCAAGAGTAGTTCGAACGCTATCTAGCTAACTTCAGGCTCCATCTATAAATTATAAAGCAAACAACAACAAAAAACAAACAAACTATTCGTTGCCCAGTGGAGTCACCATTTTGTTTGGACCGGGAAAACTAGTGTCTTTTCGATCTGCTAGTCCCACTAGGATTGGCAGCTATCCTAGAAACAAACAATCAAAGCAATTTGCAATTTCCTCTATGTATGATAGATAAGAGAGAAGCAAATGGACCAACTTGGATCTTCTGTTTGAATCCTTGCTTGATTTATCTCCTCCTTGACAAAGCTTGTAACGCTTCTCCTACTTGTCCCACTTAGAGAATACTTGTAGAAACGAAGCAACACAACACCATCAAACCATCTCGATCTATGATATCATAAGCATTGTAGAATAAAAAATACAATGAGCATACAATGGCATTTAAAATAACAACATTCACAAATACATGATTGTATTCAGGAAAACTCAAAGAACTTTATTAATAATAGAAGAGAGGATTACAACCCAGCTGTCTGATCTAGCATCATCCTCCCAGCATCAAAGCCCTCTTCACCTCATGAAAAGCAAGATCACCCAACAATATAATGTTCCTTCTCAAAGACAAACTATCAACAATTCTTTACAAATTAGAAAATTCCAGCCTCTAGATCTCTCATATGAGGGATCCATTTATAGATGTTGGCAAGGGTGTGAGTCACCTCTGGGTTTTTGATTAGTGTCATTCCACTTGTTGTTCTTGGTTCCACTTGGAGATTTCTTGGATTTCTTACTCATCCCTCGGTGAATTCAGAGAGGCAAGTGTCATTGGAGAAGTTTCTAGAAGATTCCATGAGCATCCACTTAGCAAACTATCTCAGACATTTGTCCATTCTCGCTCATCACACCCCACAGAACCTGTCTTCAGTATGCATCACACCTGGCTAGTGTAGGAGTCAATATGCATCGTACCCTAACAGTGGAGTAGTTAGTATGGTCTAGTTTTGGCTAGTTTTGAGTGGTTTTTCAAGTGGAACTTCTGGGGAATGATGTAATTAGTTGACCTTGATCCTTTAGGGTACGAAACAACACTTTTAGGGGTTAAAGAGCCCTTGGTTTATCGACATATAAGATTGGGGTTGCAGTGCCCAAATATGTCTATAACAATTGACATAAGACTGTATGAAACAACGATGCAAGATCTGAATCTGGTGGTTCAGTAGAGCCATGTGCAGTTGCAAAATATTTTCCTTGAAATGCAAAGTTTGAAGTAGGACAAAATAGTTTGACCAGAGCCACACAAAGAGATATGGTGCCAGAAATGTAAAGGCTAGGGGCATGACAAATACCATTGCCTGATCTTTGTGAACTATATTGCAGGAGGAGGACTGATGCCATTGAGGACAGAATCCCAATCGGGACCGAGCACGGGGCCTGTGTTGTGGTTTGCTATATGTCAGGTAACAGGGAAACATACAACTGATAATTGTCATTTGCTGCAAAAGTTTGTACAAACACCACAACAAATATTCTACAACTTCTGCAGGTTGGTAGGGCATGATGAGCACAACTACTGAAGTTAGAAGTTGATGATGGACATAGCACCCACCTATAGAGTTTAGGTAGAAATTCAACCTCTTGACCAGGGCGCTGGGATAGCACGACTAGGCTTGAAGGCGTGCACACAGTGCCGAGGTGGAGGAGGACCTAGCAGAGGTCGAGGACAACTAATTTGCTACAACTATGAGGACCACGACACTATGCCTATGAATGCACTAACCCGACGGGTCTGTCATGCAAATATTGTACTTAGTTTGACCATGAGATGGAGGAATATTCTACACTGATAGCAAGAATACTCGACAACGGGATGTTCCCACCGCAGCCGACTTAGAACCTGTAGATGATGAGGTCTGAGCCTTGCAAGGAGGATTTCAATGTGAATATAGTGCTCCGAAGTGGAATTGCAATGAGAAACGATAAGGGGCAACAACCCGAAGATAGCGCATGGGTTCACAAAGATCTGATGAAGCAGGCTGAATTTGATTTGGAGTGTGCACGTGAAACATTCATGGAAGCAAAGGAAAGCTTCGCTGAGGCCTCTACCTTAGGGAGCTAGGATAAGCCAGATTAGGAAATGGATCCTTCTATGCTTACGACCTTTCTAGAGACCTGCATGAAGCTGTTGCGCGATAGAAAGGTTGTGAAGGGGTTACAGGAACTTATAAATAGATGCGTTGGACACACTTTAGGTGAACCACACGTGGTATGGAAGATTAGTAAGCATAAAGCAAGGACAGGGCATGAGATGAGACTCACCATGCAGATAGGAGAATACGAAATCGATCAAGTTAGTCTTGATATGGGGTGAGACATGAACGTTTTACCAAAGAAGACTTGGGAGCGGATGGGGAGACCCACAAAGCAGTGGTCTTCGATTTAGTTAAGGATGGAATATCAGTAAAAGATCATCCCCATGGGATGGCTATAAGGAGTAACTGTAGACATTGAAGGCACGAGTGCATTGGCTGACTTTGAAGAGATAGAGATTGTGGATGACAACAACCCCTACCCTACACTCCTTGGCATTGATTGGGCTACTGATATAAATGGGGTAATCCACCTAAAGAAGCGAAAGATGATATTTGAAAAGAAATCGCTTCATGTAATAATACTCCTAGATCCTGCTAAAGGATTGCAATATATTGAACCAGTTTGCGATTATGGAAGCAATGACGATTTGGACTACATATATAAGATAACAGCGTGAGACCAATATTAGGTGAATCCAAGAGATGGATGAATTACATGGGATCTCGAGAGTTCCTGCACCTTAGACTCTGATGAAGAAATAAAGCACTGGAAGAATCAACGACATGGAGTAACCAAGCTAAGCTGTAGCATGATGACTCGGATGCTGTGTTGTGTGTCATCGGAGGTGAGAAGTCTATCCACTTACGATGTATTGAATGATGTAGATGCATTTTTGGATGCATTTGAGAGGGAAGTATTAGAGAATAAGTGCTTCCAAGCTTTGGACTGGGCACTGTACACTACACCTGCGAGATGGTGGGGTACGCACAAGGGTAGCTTTGATGATTGGTGTAAGTGTAGGAGGATCATGCGAACATGCTTTCGGATCCTGAAGGTATGAGTGACAGGAAAGTATGACGGGAAGGATGAGCCGTGCACACACTTGGAAAAATGGGTTAAGGCTTATGGAGCGAAGCCCCAACCTGAATGGGTGCACTTGTTCTGTCATACTTTGGATATCATCTTGATGAAATGGTACTTGGAGACAGAGCTCTGCGATGGCATAGGTGAATGGGATATTCTATGTGAAGGATTCATAATGATGTTCAACTTCGAAGATAGGTTTAACTGTATTGATGAAGCACTACAAGAAGTTAAAGCAACAATCTTTAGGATACCACAAGATCCTTTGGACTTGGTTCAACTTGATTGGACTACTTTGTTGAGCCACGCACTGGAATTCTATAACGTGACTACTAAGGAGGAATAAAAGGACCCACAATAGATTGATATCCTTGAAATTGAGGGTCACCACGAGGTTGAGGGATCGTAGATTGAGAATCTTGATATAACCACTGAAAATGAAACAGGTGAATATTGCTACGGAGGCAGAGCCAAAATTAATGAATATTGGAGATTACTAGGATGACGTGATGGTAGATAAGGTCACCGAATTGCTCCGCGAATACCACGATTTGTTCTCTACCAAGTTTATGGAGCTAAAGGTGATAATAGGATACTTGGGCATTATGAATATCATGTTAAAACCCGACGTGAATCTTGTTAAACAAAGACCTTACCATCTCAATCTGAAGTATAAGGAGAAGATTTGCTTAGAGCTAGACAAGATACTCGCAGTAGGCATCATTGAGCCTGTAGAAGAATCTAATTGGGTAAGCCCAATGATGGTACATGAAAAGAAGAAGAAGGATGAAATAAGGATATGCATAGATCTCAGGAAGTTGAATGATTCTTGCGTGCATGATCCTTTCCTGACTCCATTCACTGATGAGGAATTGGATAATGTAGGTGGTCAAGAAGCATACTCCTTCACTGATGGGTTCTTTGGGTACCATCAGATCAAAATCACACCTGAAGATAGAGGCAAGATGACTTTCACGGCTGAGTGGGGATGTTTCAGTACACTATTATTGGGCATGGAATCCCCCCAAGGCATTTTTTGGGTCTTAAAGCCCAAATTTTGACCAAGTCTTCTTGTAAAAGCTCCATGAATTGTGGGCGTGGAGTGTGAAATTATGATAGAGTCACAGGGTTGTCTGCCCTTGTTTTGTAATGTAATGTCATCTTAACAGACCCACCCACAGTCCGCGGACTATGGGATTTTATAAAGAGAGTGAGGCTCTAAGTAGAGAAGATAGCTAAGATAGAATAGAAGAGCATGAGAAGTCTAGGTGATTGAGTAAAAGTGTAAAGTGTGTCTTTGGGTCGTAGAGTAGGGGAAGGCTCGACACCTGAGTGCGCAGAGGCCAAGTAGTCCACAGTTGAGTGCGTGGACCCATGTAATTGAGTGAGCAGGGCAGGTCAAGTCTATAACCGTTGAAAGAATCAATAAAGAGAAGTTTACCACAATTTTGTGCATCTCTTCCTATTTTAATATATGATTGGGTATAATTTGCAAGTATATTGTTTATTTGTTGCGCGAACTTATATTAATGTTTTGTATAACTAATTATAATGTAAGACATCCAAGTATGCAAAGGTAATTAACTGGTATAAGAAGATAAGTAAGATCTCGAGTAATAGCACAGAGTGCGGCTCTAGCAGCGCAGAAGATGCACAACCCCTAGTTAGGGCTACGCGAAGGCAGTATATGAGGGCGTGAGGAATAGGGAAGTGCGCGAAGTGATCTGCATAGGGACAAAAAGTGGGACCAGTTGTGTTAACACCCAGGTTGTTCTCTTTGACTCCCAAGAGAATACGGCCGGGGTAACCACTAACCAATCTTTGGGCTGCAGCTTCTAGCCCAGCTGCAGTCAGAGAGGGCTCTCTCTATTAGGTTTATCACTGCTTTCAGTGAGGTTTTTAGGCTAGTTGTGAGTTGAGTTTTGGGTTGTTTTTTGTGTATTTGGTTGGGAGGATGCTTCTGTTTCCTCTAAAGTATACCAAATTAGATGATTAATCCATTGGGCAATGGGGTCTAGG
>APFE030471482.1:58839-75156 GCA_000404065.3 Pinus taeda
CTTTGTTTCTCTACCTAGCTACTTGATCTGCCAAGATTAAACAGTTTGGACAGATATCATTCTCTATACTACAACTTAGAAATTGAAAACATGGCATGATCCAGATTAGACTGTTGGACCATCCATCCAAAATTGAATTCTCATGAAAACTGATATAGACACTGCCTTCTTATCAAAATATGAGATCTTTGCATTTGTCAAAGCTGAGCATATTTGGACCTTTGATATCCAATCATGAAATATGAAACCTATTGGTATAGGTATCCAACAAGTTGAACCTCTCAAACATCTCAAGGGTGTGGAAACCTGGTTCCAGCACCCTCTCATACTACTTCGGATGAGACCTCAGTCCGTGCTCTGTAGACTGTTGCCGAAAGGGCCAATAGTACCGGGATTTTTTTGGCTAATTAACTCTAAATTTGGGTCAGGCCCCAACAAGCCAACAAGTGGTTATGTTGCCGGGACTGGGATCTGCATAGAGATGTCTGATGTCATATCACTAGAATCCGACAAAGAAAGGAATGAAGATTGGTTGGACAGGAAGATTCATGAATTAATGGCACAGGAAAACAAGAATCTACAACTATTAAAGGAAGAGTGGTTAGACTACTACTTATATATAGAGATCCATGAGATTTTCTTTGTATCCTTCCCCATTGAGTTGTACGAGTGGATCACGAAGCTAGCAGATAGCCAAGGAAGGTGTAAACTCGACAAATCTATTGTGTGGACTCGAGAATTGGTGCGCAAATTGGAAGCAACGGAAGATAAGATCGCATGCATTGTCGATCACTGTGTTGATCAAATCATATGAGTATTCATCATCGAATTCGTGGTAGATACTTCAATTAGTTATAGTGGGGCAAAACGACACTTCTTCAAGGGTAAGTACGTTAAATCTTTGAACACTTGGATTAAAATGATACTATGTGAAAAATGGGTTATGTGAATAAATTAATGTTTGGTGCTACGCAAAGTGGGAGAATCTACAGAAACAAAGGTAGCACAGACCTAGAAGCTAGTCCCTTGATTTCACCTCTGCGAGGGGGTGAAGCAGAGCTCGCGAAGTTCTCTACAAGAAGTGCGATCAATCTGATAGGACAGAGAATTCTGCGCATAGGACCCCCACCGACACCACCGCCAGTTTCATCATCTTCACCCCTGTCTTCGCCCATACCACCTCCGCCACCACCGCCAAGGAGTATGGAAAGCGCGTTAAAGCTACCAGTGTTCAAGGGAGTAGGGAATGAAGATTTGGACTAGTTTCGGTTCATGATAAAAGATGTATGGGAAGCACAGGGAGTCACGGATGACAATATAAAAAAGGAAATGTTGGTTAGCACTTTGCAGGATTGCATGCTGACCTGGTACATTAAGCATTCAAATAAAAATCCGAATGTGGGGATCACGGATATCCAAGCTACACTAAACAAAGAATTTAGTAGGCCAAAGTTAGAGACACAACTAATCATTGGATTCATGGAAATCAAAATGCTACCAGGCGAGAGCCTGTGGGAGTTGGATCAAAGATTGAAGTGCACAATTCGTGAAGTAAACATGACATTAGCAAATGGGCAACACCGCGAATGGTTTGTAGCATCATTAATACCACATCTATGGAACATGCTGTCGCAACAGAGGTTAAGCACTCAGGTCGAGGCCTTGGAGGTCATGATGAGATTACACAAGACCCCAATACAATATCCCAACCTAGGAGTTCAGCAAATTCACGCGCAGTTGAAAAACTTGTGACTTGAGATGCAGAGTTTGAAACAAGATAGGACAACTTGCCTAGAGATGTGTGATGAGGTATGGTGTGTAAAATGCAAGGGCCAGGGGCACGACAAGGACCACTTCCCGGTGTTTACAAATTACCTTGTGGGAGGAGGACCAATGTCACTAAGACCAGAGGCACAAGCAGGACCAAGCATGGCACCAACACTATGGTGTGAGATTCATCAGATAGGAGGAATTCATGCTACAGATAACTGCATCTATTACAAAAATATATGTAGAATTCATATCAGTTGTTCTTCAATTTCTGTAGGTCAGTATGACATGATGAGCACACTTGTACAAGTTATGAGCTGATGATGGATCGAACTCATACCTACAGAGTTCAGGTGAACCATGGCCCCTCAATCAAAATGCAAGAACAACGTGCATCGGATTTCAAAGGCACAAATAAGGCCAAGGTGGAGGGGGACTAGGAAGGGGTTGCAGACAGCTGATATGTTACAATTGTGGAGAGCCAGGGCATTATGCCCGTGATTGTATGAATCTAACGCAACCATCCTGCTTGTATTGTATGTTGTTTGATCATGAGATGGAGGATTGTCCCACACTGATAGCAAGGCTACGTGATAAAGGAGAACTCCAACCTCCCCCGACTCAGAATGTGCAAAGGATGAGGTCTGTGCTAGGTGAGGAAGACCCTAATGTAAATATCATGCTCCAGAGTGGAATTATAATAGGGGATGATAAGGGCAAGCAGCCTGAAGAAAGTACCTGGGTTTGCAAGGCTCCAGCGAAGGAACCAGAATTTGATTTGGAGTGTGCTAAGGAAACCTTCATGGAAGCTAAGAGGAGCTTTGTTGATGCCTCCACTTTAGTAAGTAAAGACATACTGGAGCTAGAAATGGACCCATCGATGCTCACTATGTTCTTGGAGACATGCATGAAGTTGCTGTGTGACAGAAATCCTATAAAGGGGCTACAAGAACTCATAACTAGATGCATTGGGACACGCCAGGAGAACTGTGCATAGTACGTAAGCTCGGGAAGCACACGATGCGAACATGAAGGAAGATGAGATTGACCACGCAAATCAGGGAATATGAGATGGACCAAGTGATTGTGGATCTAGGATCGGATGCCAATGTCCTGCCAAAGCAGACATGGGAGCACATGGGCAAGCCTACATTGAAATGGTCTCCTATCCAACTGCGAAGGGTGAAGCAAAAAAAGATCCTACCTATGGGGAGATTGCAAGGAACCACAATAGATATCGAAGGAGCAAGCACACTAGCAGATATCAAAGTGATAGAGATTTTTGATGACAACAATCCCTACCCCACGCTATTGGGAATAGATTGGGCCATTGACATGAATGGAGTGATAAATATAAAGAAGCACAAGATGATATTTGAGAAAAAAATCTCTGCGCGTAGTGGTACCTTTAGATCTTGTAGAAGGATCGCGCTACACAAAGCCAGTGCATGACTACGACAACAACAATGATCTGGACTGCATCTACAAGATAACCGCATGAGAGCAAGACTTGGTAAATCCACCCATGCATGGCCAAATCTCATGGGAGCATGAAATCTCCTGCACATTAGATTTTAATGAGGAGATAGAACGATGGAAGAACCAGTTACATGAGGTAACCACTCTCAACTATAACATGATGACAAGGTCACTACGCTACGTAGCGACAGAGGTAAGAGATCTGCCTACATATGATAGGTTAATCAAGGTGGATGTCTTCCTGAACAAATTTGAAAGAGAAGTGTCGGAACAATAGCGCTTCTACACTCAGAAATGGATGTTGCGAGCTACGCATGCAAGATGGTGGGGTATGCACCAAAGAAGTTTTGAGGACTGGTGCAACTGTAGAAGAATGATGCACATGTGGTTCGGTAAGCCTCAAATGTGGTTAAAGGACAAGTATGACAGATGGGATGATCCATGTGCACACCTCGCAAAATGGACAGAGGTCTATGGGGAAGAGCCACAACCTGAGTGGGTGCACCTGTTCTGTCATACCCTAAATATTATACCCATGAATTGGTATATAGAGATGGAGCTCCACCATGGCACGAATGAATGGGATATCTTGCGCAAGGGATTCCTATTAATCTTGACATTTGAGGATCATTGGTGGGATACTATTGATGATGCGCTACAAGCAGTAAAAACAACTATCTTTAAAATACCCCAGCAGCCAATGGAAGTGCTTCAGTCTGAATGGGTGACGCAGCTGAGCTGCGCGTTGGAGTGTTACAACGTAAATATTGAAGAAGAAGATGAAGATCCATGAAAAGTTAACATTCCAGAAATTGAAGGCTATCACAAGGTTCAAGGGCCATTGATTGAAGACCCTAACATAACCACGCCGGTAAATATAAAGCATGTAAAAATTGGTATAGAGGTCAAACCAAAGTATGCAATTCTTGACGACTACTAGAATGATGCCACGGTTGATAAGGTTGTTGAGTTACTCCGCGAGTACCAAGACTTATTCCCAACCAAGATCATGGACTTAAAGATGATAGTTGGTGATTTAGGGATGTTGAAGATCACCCTAAAACCTGGCATGAAGCTGGTTAAGCAGAGGCCTTACCGCTTGAATCTGAAGTACAAGGATAAGTTCTGTGTAGAACTAGACAAAATGCTCGTAGCTAGAATCATTGAGCCAGTGGAAGAATCTGACTGGGTAAGCCCTATGGTAGTTCAGGAGAAGAGGCAGAAGGGTGAGATAAGAATATGTGTGGACCTCAGGAAATTGAATGATTCTTGTGTGCACAACCCATTCCCAACTCCATTCACAGATGAAGTATTAGAAAATGTCGGATGACAAGAAGCATATTCTTTTACTAATGGGTTCTCAGGGTACCACCAGATCAAAATTGCGTCAAAAGATAAGAGCAAGACCACCTATGCGATTGGGTGGGGATGCTTTTAATACACTGTTATGCTATTTGGGTTAAAGAAGTGCTGGCCATCTTTTTATGAATAGTTGTTGCAACATTCAAATAATATATCCACAAATTCCTGGAGGTCTATCTAGATGATTGGACTATATTTGGATTGGTTAAACACCATGTAGTGAGCTTACGCTTGATGCTGGATACTTGCCAATGACACCAAACCACGCTGAACCTTAAAAAGTGTACGTTCTCCATTCCCTTTGGGAACCTGTTGGGACATGTGGTCTACAAACAGGGACTAATGGTAGACTCCATGAAGATTGCAGTAATTTTGAATTTGGAAGCACCACAAAGTGTTAAACAGTTGTGTACGGTAACATATGGGTTACTATAGGAAGTCCATCGAAAGCTATGCCCAGATCACCGCGCCAATGGAGAATCTATTGAAAAAGGATGTCACATTCTGTTGGAATGATGATTTCATGAAGAGTCTAGATGTACTAAAATAGAAATTGGCCTCCTCTCCAATCCCGGTCTTCCCAAAATGGGATGTGGAGTTTCATGTCCATGTTGACATGTCATGTATAGCATTGGGAGTGGTGCTAACACAAGAGGGAGGAGAGGGCTTGGCTCACCCTAATGCATTCATGAGTCGCATGTTGCTGAAATAAGTAAATAACTATTCCACAACCGAACACGAGGGGTTGGCTATGGCGTACATGCTCCAAAAATACCGACACTATTTGCTAGGGGGACATTTCAGGATGTATACAGACCATTCTGTGCTAAAATACTTGGTCAAAAAGCTTGTGTTGGGTGGCGCATATGAAGGTGGATCTTATTGTTCCAAGAATATGACTTTGAGGTCGTGGTGAAGCCTGGTGCCTGAATGTGGGACCAGATCACTTGTCACGTATTGAGACAGGCGAGGACCCTACTAGTTTGATGGAGGGATTACCTAACACATAGCTCTTTGCTATGCACATATCGAATGGACACTTTGAAGATATAATCTACTCTCTGACAATGGAAAATGTGCCAAAGGAATACTCGGTCCAATAGAAGAAGGAATTGGTGGTGCTCGACACTACAAAGGTACGTACCTGAACTTGAACGAAGTTAGATCCTCGCGGAAGTGCGTGGGGGTGTTGTAAGAGGACACTATGTAGGACGAGTGACCGTGCAAAACATTCTCCGTGCAGAGTTATGGTGGCCAACCCTTTGCTAGGATTCAAAAGCACACTATAAGGCCTGTGATATATGTCAAAGGATAGGTAAACCATCATGAAGGGATGAGATGCCTTTGAATCCACAAATGAGGCTAGAGCCCTTTGAAAAATGGGCAATCGACTTTGTAGGACCTATCAAACCTTAGGGAGAAATGGGTGCAAGATACATTATCACCGTGAAAGAGTACCTAACTCATTGGGCAGAAGCGTAGCCAGTTAAAGACTACACAACCTCCATGGCTGCGAAGTTTTTGTTTGAACACATGTTGACTCAATTTGGATGCCCAAAAATCTTGATGAGTGATCGTAGTACACGTTTCCTGAATGAAACCATTAGCATGCTAACAAAAGAGTTTCAGGTGTATCATAAGAAAAGCACACCGTATCACCCATAAGCTAATGGGATAGTAGAAGCATTCAACAAAATACTAGAAATTGCGCTGACCAAAGTATGCAACGTGCAATGGAGTGACTGGGACCTACGTGTACCTGTAGTACTATGGGCTTATAGGACAACGTGTAAGAAACTGATGGGACAAACACCTTTTCGGTTGGTTTATGGCGTGGAAACTAACATGCCAATGGAGTATATTGTACCTAGTCTGTGCATATTAGCGTTCACAGGTATGATTGACTATGAAGCCCTGGAAGAATAGCTCACGTAGTTGGAAGAGCTTGAGGATCAATGGTTCCTAGCTGGTTTCCATCAGCAAGTTCAAATGCAACATGAGAAGGCCCGACATGATCACCATATTAAGTTGCACACCTTCAAGGTAAATGATTTAGTGTTACTGTATAACAGTAAGTTTGATAAATTCCAAGGAAAATTCAGAATGCATTGACTAGGACCATACGTTGTTAAGGAGGTCATAGGCGGAGGCATGGTATAGCTAGTCAAATTAAATGGAGAGCCTTTCCCAAGCAAAGTGAACGACATTCGATTAAAGCCCTACATAGGTGGCCCGACTATCTGACTAACCGACAGAAGCACATTCTTTTCACTCCAAGGCTCCAGAAGAAGGCATGGGACTATAAACAATTGCAGGGGATATAGGCACAAATGCAGAAAAGCACTTTCGACACTGCGGTCTCAGAACAACGCATTTAGTAGATCCAGCAGGCAACAGCTCAGTGCACTATCGACCTTGCAACAGTTTGAGAAGAGTTGGAAGGACTCCTCGCAAAGATCTCCACGCTGACAGAGTGACTCAAGGGCAAGTCATGATGTTTGTGTTGGGGGCTTGCTGGGCATGGTATCCCCCCAAGGCATGTTTTGGGGCTTAAAGACCAAGTTTTGACCAAATCTTCTTGTAAAAGCTCCGCGAAGTGTGGGTGTGGAGCGCGAAATTATGATAGAGTCACAGGGTTGTCTTCCCTTGTTTTGTAATGTAATGTCAGCTTAATAGACCTACCCATGGTCCATAGACCATGGGATTGTATAAATAGAGTGAGGTTCTAAGTAGAGAAGATAGCTAAGATAGAATAGAAGAGCATGAGAAGTCTAAGTGACTGAGTAAAAGTGTAAAGTGCGTGTTTGGGTCGTAGAGTAGGGGAAGGCTCTACAGCTGAGTGCACAGGGGCCAAGTGGTCCATAGCTGAGTGCGCGGACCCCTATAGTTGAGTGTGCAGGGAAAGTCGAGTCTGTAACCATTGAAATAATCAATAAAGAGAAGTTTACCACAATTCTGTGCATCTTTTCCTGTTTTAATATATGATTGGGTATAATTTGCAAGTATATTGTTTATTTGTTGTGTGAACTTATATGAATGTTTTTTATAACTCATGGTCAACATGTTTTCGAACAGAAACTTCGCAGCCATAGCAGTCATGCAGTCTTTGACCAGCTGCGCCTCTACCCATCGTGTCAGGTACTCCGTTGCGGTGATGATGTAGCACGCACCCATCTTTCCATGAGGTTTGATTGGTCCCACAAAGTCAATTGCCCATTTTTCAAATGACTACAGTGTCATTTGTGGATTTGATGGCATTTCATCCCTCCATGATGGTTTTCCAATCCTTTGACATATATCGCAGGCCATAGAGTATGCTTTTGAATCCTAGTGAAGGGTTGGCCACCATAACCCTGCGCGAAGATTATTTTGTGTGTTTGCACATCCTTCATAGTGTCCTCTTACAGCTGCCCCATGTGCTTCTGCGAGGATCTGACTTCGTTGAAATTCAGGTACGTATCTTTGCAATATCTCATAATTTACCATTTTGTATAGGTGCCCCGCGATGTCAGAAAAATCTGCGGTGCTCACCACCAATTATTTCTTTCGTTGGAAAGAGTATTCCTTTGGCTCAGACCCTGTTGTTAGAAAGTGGATTATATCTTTGAAGTGTCCATCTGCGAAGCACACAACAAAAATCTGAGCATTAGGTAGTCCCTCCTCCAAATTAGTGGGTTCCTTGCCCATCTCAATGCACGACAAGTGATTTGGTCCTACGTTTAGGCATCCCATCTTTACTACAACCTCAAAATCATATTCCTGGAACAATAACAACCACCTGCATATGCACCCCCCAACACAAGCTTTTTGACCAGGTATTTCAACATGGAATGGTCGGTATACATCTTGAAATGCCTTCTAAGCAAATAGCGTCGGTATTTTTGGAGTGCGTACACCACTGCCAACCCCTCACACTTAGTGGTGGAATAGTTCTTCTCTGCTTTGGACAACCTCCAGCTTGCAAACATGATAGGGTGATCCAAGCCTTCCCTACCCTCCTATGTGAGCACTGCTCCTAGCACGATACACGACGCATCAAAATGAACATGAAAACTCCATATCCCACTTTAGGAAGGCCAAGATTGGAGCGGAGGGCAATTTCCTCTTCAGGACATCTAAACTTTTCATGCAATTGTCATTCCAGCAAAATGTAACATTCTTTTTCAATAGTTTTTCCATCGGCACGGTGATTTGGGCATAGCTTTCGATAAACTTTCTCTAGTACCTAGTGTGTCCCAAGGTATCGCGCTATTGTTTAACACTTCACAGTGCTTCCAAATTTAGAATAACAACAATCTTTGCAGGGTCCACCATCATTTGCTGTTTGCAGACCACATGTCCCAACAGGTTTCCTAAGGGAACGAGGAATGTGCACTTCTTAAGGTTCAATGCAATCTAGTGTTGTCGGCAAGTATCCAGCATTAGGCGTAAACTTGCTATGTGGTGCTTAACTAATCCGAAGACAATCCAATCAACTAGATAAACCTCCAAGAACTTGTGTATGCATTCTTTGAACGCGGGAACAACGATGCGTGAAAAGATGGCTAGTGTTTTCTTCAATCCAAATGGCATAACGGTGTATTGAAAGTAGCTCCATTCCATTGCGAAGGTTGTTTTACTCCCGTCTTTCAGTGTGATCTTAATCTGGTGGTACCCTGAGAACCCATTCGTGAACGAGTATGCTTCTTATCCACCAACATTTTCCAATACTTCATCTATGAATGGTGTTGGGAATGGGTGGTGTACACAGGTGTCATTCAGCTTCCTAAGGTCCATGCATATTCTTATTTCTCCCTTCTGATTTTTCTCTTATACTACCATAGGACTCACCTAGTCAGATTCTTCCACCGGCTCTGAGCATTTTGTCTAATTCTACATGGACCTTTTCCTTGTACTTCGGATTCAGGAGGTAAGGCCTTTGGTTGACCAGCTTTGCGTCAGTTTTTAGGGTGATCTTCATCATCCTTAAGTCACCAACAATCCCTTTTAAATCTGTAATTTTGGTTGGGAATAAGTCTTGGTATTCATGAAGTAACTCAGCGACCTTATCCACTGTTGCATCATCCCAATAGTCTCCAAGTGTTGCATACTTTGCTTCTGCCTCCATTCCAATGTTTACCTGCTTCGTTTTAGTGGCATGATGATGTCGAGATCCTCAATCAATGGTCCTCGAACCTCGCGACAACCTTTCGTTTCTGGAATGTTAATATTTCATGGGTCCTCATCATCCTCCTCAACATTTACATTGTAACGCTCTAGTGTGTAGCTCACCTGTGTCACCCATTATGGCTGAAGCACTTCCATTGGATCCTGGGGTATTTTGAAGATAGTTTCTTTTACTACTTGTAGTGTGTCATCAACAATATCCCACCAACGATATTCAAATGTGAAGGTTAGTAGGAATCCTTGTTATTAGGAAATCTAGTGTCCATGTAGAGCTGCTAGTCCCACTAAGACAGGCAGCTGTCTTAGAAACAAGCAAACTAAAGTTACTTTCTTTTTCCTTTATGAGAAGTAGATAGGAGAGGAGCAAAGAATACCAACCTGAATCTTTTGCTTGGTTCCTTGCTTGGTTCCTCCTTTCCCCCTTTGACAGATCTTTGCCGCTCCTTCCTTGCTTACCTCGCTTCAAAGAGTACCTATAAAGTCAGAGCAGCATAATACCTTCGAAATATAGAGATCTACAATCATAAACAATATAGGACCAGATATATATTGACCACACAAATGCATATATCATCAAAGATACAAGAATGTGGATGAAAACTTGAATAGCTTTATTGATATAAAGATTAGAAGAGAGGATTACAACCCATTGATCTGACCCAGTGTCATCCTCCCAGCATGAAAGCCCTTCTTCACCTCATGAAAAGATTCGACTCAACAAACACCATGAACTCCACCAAGAACCAACAACACTTCCTTACAGATACAAATCAAGTATCTACGGATGGGGATCAAATATAAGAATTGCAGCAGGGGGTGAGTCAACTTCTGGGATTTTGATTAGTGTCCTCTCTCTGATAGTTCTTGATTCCACTTGGAGATTCATGATCTCTTACTCATCCTTGGGTGAATTCAGAGAGGCAAGTGTCACAGGAGAAGTTTTTGGAAGATTCCATGATCATCCACCATGCAAAATGTCTCTACCATTTGTCTACTCTCACCCATCGCACCCTAAAGAAGGGATTTTCAGTATGCATCGCACTTTTTGCATGTGGCAAGTGGGATGCATCACACCCTTAGCACTGAGCAGTCTGTATGGTCCAGTTTTGACTAGTTCTGAGCAGTTTTCCATGTAGAACTTCTGGAAGATGATGTAATTAGCTGACCTTATTCCTTTAGGGTGTGAAACAACACTTTTAGGGACTTAAAAGCCCTTGGTTTATGGACATATATGATTGGAGTTGCAGTGCCCAAATATGTCTATAACAATCCTTCGTGCAATATGTCCCATTCGCTCATGCCATGGCGGAGCTCCATCTCAGTATACCAATTCATGGGTATGACATCCAGAGTATGACAGAACAAATGCACCCATTCAGGTTGTGGCTCTTCCCCGTAGACGTTGGTCCATTTCGTGAGGTGTTTACGTGGATCATCCCATCCGTCATACTTTTCTGCTAGCCACATCTACGGTTTCCCAAATCGTAGGTGCGTCATCCTTCTGCATCTGTGCTAGTCCTCAAAACTTCTTTTATGCGTACCCCACCACCTTGTAGGCATAGTGAACAGTGCCCATTTCAGAGCATCAAAAAGCTGTTATTCTGGCACTTCTCTTTCAAATTTGTTTAGGAATTCATCCATTGCTATCAACCCATCATACATAGGTAGATCCCTTACCTCTGTTGTCAAACAGTGCAGTGATATTACCATCATGTTGCAGTTGAGCGTGGTTACCTCGTGTAACTGGTTCTGCCATCATTGGTTTCCTCATCCGAATCTGATGTGTAGGAGCTTTCACGCTCCCATGAAATCTTGCCATCCACTGTAGGATTTACCCAATCCTGTTCTTGAGTAGTTATCTTGTAGATACAGTCTAGCTCGTCATCTCTCTCGTCGTCATGCACTGGCTCTGTGTAGCACAATCCTTCCATGGTGTCTAAGGGTACCACTACACGTAGTGAATTTTTCTCAAAAATCAATTTGCGCTTCTTTAGATTGATCACTCCATTCATATTAATGGCCCAATCGATTCCAAGTAGTGCAGGATAGGGATTGCTATCATTGAAAATCTCTATCACTTTGAAATCTACAAGCACGCTTACACCTTCGATGTATACCATTATTCCCTTCAATCTTCCCATCGGTAGGATCTTCTGCTGGTTCGCCATTCACGATTGAATAGGGAACCATTGCAACACGGGCCTACCCATGTGCTGCCATGTCTACTTTGGTAGTACATTCGCATTCGATCCTAACTCCAAAATCAGTTGATCCATTTCATACTCTCTGATTTGTGCAGTCAATCTCATCTCCCTTCCTATTCGCGATGTATGTTTCCCAAGCTTCCAGACTACGTGAGGTTCTCCTGACCCTACGCACCTAGTGATGAGTTCTTGTAGTCCTTTCATAGCCTTACTGTCGCGTAGCAGATTCATGCACATCTCCAGAAAGGTAGTGAGCATTGAAGGATCCATCTCTGGCTCTAGTTGATCCTTACTACCTAAAGTGGAGGCCTCCATGAAGCTCTTCTTAGCTTCCATGAATGTATCCTTCACGCACTCCAAATCAAATTTAGGTTCCTTTGTAGGAGCCTTGTGAACCCACGCACTTTCTTTAGGCTGCTTACCTTTGTCATCTCCTATCATGGTACCACTTCAAAGTATGTTTTTTACATTTAGGTCCTCTTCGTGCGACTCAGACCTCATCATTTGCAAATTCTAAGTCAAGTGAGGTTGGAGTATTCCTTTATCACGCAACCTCGCTATCAGTGTAGGGCATTCCTCTGTCTCATGATCAAACTGAGTACAATATAAACATGATGTTCTCGTTGCATTTGTACAATCGTGGGCATAATGCCCTGGCCCACTGCAATTGTAACAAATCAGCTGTCCATGACCCCTTCCTGATCCCATTCCAGCTTGACCTCGTCCGTGCCCTTGAAATCCAGTGCGCACTATCCCTGCATTTGGATCAAGGGCTTGCATTTCAGTTTGCACTATGTAGGAAAGAGTCTGATCCATCATCAGTTCATAACTTCTACAGGTGTGTTCATCATGGCCTACTGACTTGTAGAAATTACAGAACTACTGTTGGGACATCTACGTATACTTCTGTAATAGATGACAATTATCCATAGCATGTTTTCCTCCCATCTGACAAATCGCACACCATAATGCAAGCACCGCACATGGTCCTGCTTGTGCCTTTGGTCTTGATGGCATCAGCCCTACAGCCTCCAAGTAGTTCGCAAAGACTAGATAGTGGTCCTTATCATGTCCCTGTCCCTTGCATTTTATGCACCATACCCCCTCACACGCCTCTAGGAGAGCTGTCATTTCTTGTTTCAAGATCTGCATTTCCAAACACAAATTTTGTAGTTGCACATGGATTTGTTGGACTCCCAAGCCGGGATCTTGTATTGGGGTCTCATGCAGTCTCCTTGCAATCTCCAAAGCTTCGGCCTAGGTGGATAACTTCTGCTGTGACAACGCTATCCTTAAATACGGCGTTAGTGACACTAGAAACCATGAACAGTGTTGTCCATCCATCAAGGTCATGTTGGCTTCAAAAATCATACTCTTCAGTCTCTGATCCAGATCCCATGGGGTCTCGCTTGGAAGCATCGCAATTTCCTTAAACTCGATAATCGATTGTGTCTCCGATTTTGGCTTGCTAAATTCCCTGTTCATCGCAGCGTGGATATCTATGATCCCCGTGTTTGGATGGTCATTAGAATTCTTAATATACCATGTTAGTGTGTGATCCCACAATGCACTTACCAACATTTCCTTCTTTATATTGTCATCCACGAGTCCTTGTGCTTCCCATACAACTTTTACCATGAATGAAAATTGGTCTGGGTCTTCATTCCATACTCCTCTGAATACCAACAATTTTATCGTGCTCGCCATATTGAACTGTGGTGGTGGCGGAGGTGGTGTGGACGGAGATGGAGATGAAGATGGTGAGACTAGTGGTGGTGTAGGTGGAGGTGGTATGCATGAAATTCTTTGCCTTATCAGACTGATCGCACTTCTTGGTGAAACTCTTGCGAGATCTTCCTCGCTTTCTCGTCGAGGCAAAATCAAGGGGCTAGTTTCTATTTCTATGCTACCTTTGTTTCTATATATCCTCCCACTTCACGTAGCCCCAAACATCAATTTATTCGCATAACCAAATTTTCACACAATAGAATTTTAATCCAACTATTCAAAGATTTAATGTACTTACCTCGCAGTCCTTTGAGTAAGTGTTGTTCTGCCTCGCTGTAGCTGACTGTCACGTGTACCGCGAAATCGGTGATAAACTCTCCTATAATTCGATCGCTTCAATGGTCCACAGTGCATGTGATATTATCTTCCGATGATTCTAGTCTGCGCACTAATTCTGGAGTCCACACAATCAGTTTGTCAAGCCTACACCTTCCTTGACTAGAGTCCACACAATCAGTTTGTCGAGCCTACACCTTCCTTGACTATCTGCTAGCTTCGTGATCCACTCATACAACTCAGAGGGGAAGGATGCAAAGAAAATTTCATGGATTTCCATATATAATTTGTTGACACCTAATCCTCACGATTGGGTGAATTTATGTAAATAGTTAAATTAGGAATGTGAACAGTCATCAGGAGATGAACTGAGCAGTCACACCCTTTTGTATATAACAATAACATACCTAATGAAATAAATCAAATCAGTTTTTCTGCCTATTGGAGTTACTACCTGGCCTGACATGGTATCAAAGCTAGCTCCTTTTTAGCTCTCATGCTCCTTGTAACTCCTCTGTCTGTCTGCCATATTCCTTTTACCTAGCTCTCTATCAGCTAGAAGGTGTCTGTCCATGAATGTTAGATGATTTGCCAAATTCCATTTATAAAACCGTGCCCTGCTCTTCTGAAGCGCTGTCCTGTCCAACGCTATCCATATTGTCCAGACAGAAGCGCTGTACGTTAAAATTTTTTGTGAATGGCCCTGACATTGAAATGTTTGCACTGTCGTTATGAATGGTCTGAATGGTCTGACATAGTATTCCACGCCGCCTGATGGTATTGGATGAAACACTGTGATTGAACACTGTTCATTCCTTACGCCCCCGCCTGTATTTGGTATCAACGCTGCCTGAACTGTCTTTGCAACTAAGGCTGCATTAATAACGCATATCATTCCTTTCCAGAAAAGGATGCCAAGTCGAAGGAATGGGCCTATAATGCCAGACTGGACACTGATTCAGTGAAATGCCCAACGTATTTACTGCTTCCTCAAGCTTTTTCATTTCGTTGAGCGGTAAGGATATCACCTACTGTGTAATGATAATGCCTTGGTTCAAACTCTGTCTGGAATCGACTAGAATTTGCTTACTCAATGGCCCTTCAATTCAACCCTGCAAAATTCAATTTTTGCCTGCCTGGATGCACATCAGAGATAATGTCTGCTCGGCTTGCCCTTTATGTTTGATGTTACTGGCTCCTGATTCCAAATTAATCCCAAGGACGTAAACTGCGAATGCGGCTTAACTACGCATTTTCCTTCCTCGCATACATGCTAAGACCCTAGTTCGAATTTTTTGCTTGAGCGCTTGATGTCAGGGATGTTGGGTGTAACCCTAGACCACCCAAATCTCTCTTTCAGTCGGGGTTTGTTATAGATATAGCTCAGCAGGAAGCCTGTTCGAATCGCAGATCTGGTTGATTTTTGGGTTGAAATTAAGGCCGCAGATTTCAATTACTTAATTGGAGGATTCAAAATTTAAGCCGTAATCACAGACAGTATTGGGTTTGATTAGTTTGAAATGGTATATAATGCATTAAAAGGTTATATGTAGTAAAGATTTTTTGGGTAGCATGTTTGTAATATTTGAAAATACATAAATATGTATTACACCACAGTTTTGGTTTCATAAAGCTGTTTTCAAAGTGACTAACATAGTTAATGCCCCTGCATTTAACTGTGTTTAATATATTGTTTGAGACCAAAATACATTTTGATATCAGAATCAATTTTCTTTTAGTAGCAGAAGTATTTTTACAGCTCTTGGATTTTACAATGCATTCAATCATATGTATGGTGGGAATAGTTCTCACTGGCAAGGAGAACTATCCTGAATGGTCCCGGATGATAAAACACACCCTCATCTTCAATGAGTTGTGGAAAGGAGTGCGTATCGGAGAAGGAGATAATGACCCAGTACAGCCTACCTCAGACAAAGAGCTTGTCATTTGGGAAACAAGAACAACAAAGCTTATGCATTAATCACAACATCTGTAAATGAAGAGGTGAGTCGCCATATTTCGTCATATTCAACTGCCTTCGAAGCTTTAAAAAAGCTTAAAGAATTCTATGACTCACATTCTACACTTGAATTCGTTCAACTCATGATTAAACTTTTCACTCTTGAACTGCAAAATAATGATCCTCTTGCTCTTGAATCTGAAGTAAAATCTATAATGCATGATATAAAATCCACTAAGGTTGAATTGGATATTCCTCTTATTGCTTTTCTCAAGGCACTTTATCCTACTTACTCCAATTATCTTGAGTCAT